>JAUNZM010001385.1:0-7500 GCA_033459285.1 Clamator glandarius | reverse complement strand
AACAAACCCCAAAAGGTGTCATTTCAAGCAGCTCCCCCCCCCCCCAACCCCCCCCCTCCCCACTTTTCCCTCCCACCTGCACACGGAATACAAGCAAATGTCAGGTTTGGGAATGAAAAATGGAGGGGGGGTCACCCGGCGTTTGAGAAATGGGGTTTGAGCGTGGGCCGGGAGCCTCGGGGGTCTCCGTCCCCGAGGCAGGAGGGCAGCTCCCCCCGCGCCCCGACGGGAGAACCGGGCTCCGCAGCCCCAAACGGGGGAACCGGGCACCGCAGCCCCAAACGGGAGAACCGGGCACCGCAGCCCCAAACGAGGGAACCGGGCTCCGCAGCCCCAAACGGGAGAACCGGGCTCCACAGCCCCAAACGGGAGAACCGGGCTCCACAGCCCCAAACGGGGGGACCGGGCACCGCAGCCCCAAACGGGGGAACCGGGCTCCACAGCCCCAAACTGGGGGACCGGGCACCGCAGCCCCAAACGGGGGAACCGGGCTCCGCAGCCCCAAACTGGGGGACCGGGCACCGCAGCCCCGACGGGGCGGGCGGCGGGGGCACCGCGGGGCCTCCAGCCCCACCCCCCCCAGACCCCCATTCCCTCCCCGCACCCCCTTGTGCTGAACTGCGGGGTTTTGCCTCCCCGGATCCGGGGAGGTTTCTTCTCCCTCTTTGCCCGGGTTTACGTTTTTATTTTTCCCCGCCGGGAATCCCACTTTCCCGCTTGAATCCGGATCCTTTTCCATGCGAATCGTGTGGGAAAGGCCGGTGTCTCCCCCCTGCTCTCCATCCCCACCTCCCCGAGGCAGGAATCGCGAATAATCGACCCCCTGGACACGGGGCACCGGGCCGGGGAAGCTCCGAATCGCTCGGGGCGTCGGGGCGGGAGCATCGCCCGCAGCACCGGGAGGATTCGGGGTGCGGGGCGCTTTGGGGGGTCCCGGAGGGCAGGAGGGGTCCGAGCTGGCCCTGCCCCGAGCTCCGAGCCGCCCGGGAGGGGCAGCGGCTGCCTCAGCCCCGAAGGCTCCAGCAGCTCCGTCCCCGACGCTGCTGCGGGAGGAAAACAGAGAGAAAACACAAATTCAAGGTAAAGCTGAAAGAAAAGCGTCAATTCCGGATTGGACCTAAAATTCGAGGGGAAGCGAACCCGGAGCAACAAATCCACCCAGCTGGGCGATCCTAGGAAGCGGCGCCGGTAAAATCCGTGACAAGCGAGGGGCGCAAGTCGTTTTTAAGCTAAAAAAAATAAAATAATAAAAAAGCTTTTGGGTTTTTTTTTTTTCAATAGGCAAATTAAATAACCCAAATCCCAGCTCTTTGGAAGCGGGGGGGCGGGGGGGGGGAGCCAAATTAACCCTCCGCAAATCTCGGGGAGGAGGTTTTATTTACTAACCCGCCCCAGCCACGTGTGATAAACTCGTGCGGGTTGGAAGCGGCCCCGCATCTCTCCTCTTCGCACCCACGAGTCAACAGATCAAAATCCAAATTAACCCCCAGCCTGCTTGCCATACACTCAGCCACCCCCCATTCTTTTCTTTTTTTTTTTTTTTATTTCTCGGTTATATTGAAGTGCAGTGTTTGCAGCCTCATTAAATTCGTTCCAAGACAAAAGAATAAAAGGGAGAGGGAGGGAGGGGGCAGGAGAGGAGGGGGGAGAGGAGAGGGAATGGAGGAAAAAAAAAAAAGATAAAGAAAACAAATAAAGCCTTTTAACTAGATCTTCACATAAATGTCACAGTTTCTCAGCATTTACGATTTGCCTGTTTAGCATAAAAACACTTAAGGACAAGATTGAAGGCTTCGCGGGATCTGGACAGAAGTCAAAACAGTCACTCGGAGGCAAAAAAAAACCCGAAAAACCAAACCGAACCGACAACAGCAACAAAAAAAATCCCGAAAACAAACAAACAAAAAAAAGGGGGATGGCGGAGAGGGGGCGGGAGGTGGCGGAAAAACAAGTGCTCGTCGCGATAATCCTAAAGAAAAGTGGATTTCATTGTCATTCATAGGCTTGTTCCAAATACCGAGAGAGAGAGGGAGAAGAATAGGAGCGCGCAGATGCCCCGGCGGGGGGAGAGCGGCTCCGCTCCCATTGTCCTGCGCTTAAACACTGGAAGGGAGGGTTAACCTAATCCATCAAATTGTCTGGAAATTGTGAGGAAAATTCAAAAACCATATGGTCTCCAAGCGCTCGCCTGCTCGGTGCTGCGGAGGGGACGCTTGTTTCAAGCAGGACGAGCCGCAGGAGGCTCTACATGCTCCATTGTCGCTTGTCACTTCAGAGAAGAGGCCTCATTTGTCCCCGGTTTTCATGCTTTACGCTAAAAATTACAACCCCATCCATTCTCAAAGAGGAGAGAGATTTATTTCGCCTCGGAGAAACTGGACCGAAAAAAAAAAAATTAAAAAAAAAAAATAAATAAATCCACCCCCCCCCCCCCCCCCAAACCAACCCTGCCTCATCCGGACACTCCTCTGCCACTGTACACCAGATTTGTCTTTCTCACATAAATTTTGTGGAGAATAGGGGGAAACACGCGTTGCTCGGCTCCAGAGGCAGGTCATGCTGCCAAGGGGTGCGCATTCAGCGCGGCTTCAATTTTGGAGGAAAATAAAAATAAAATAAAGTGAAGTGAAATAAATAAAATAAAATAAAATAAAATAAAATAAAATAAAATAAAATAAAATAAAATAAAATAAAATAAAATAAAATAAAATAAAATAAAATAAAATAAAATAAAATAAAATAAAAGGGCGGGGGAAAAATAAAAATGAAAGAGAAGAGGAGAAGCGAAATCCTTTCCCTCCTCGCTTCCCCGTAGGTGCCGCAGAGGCTCTTGCCCAGAACGGGGTTTAGCGAGGGCAACTCCCCCCTTTCCTTTTGTCCAAATCGGCCACAGCTCCTTCCCCTCTGCTCTTATTTTTTTTTTCTTGTTTTCTCTTAATTTTTTTCCTCCCTTTCTTCCCTGGTTTTGGGCTGGGAACGTCCTGCTGGCGGCGGGTGGGGGGGAGATGCACCTTCCAGCACCTCCCGCCTCGTCCAGCCGCCGGTTCTCCCTCTGCCAGGCATTAACCTTAAAAAAAAAAAAATAATACCAATGAACTCGTAAAGTTGTGGCTCGGATGCTCCTTCCCTGTCGTTTTCTCACAGGAACCGCGATTAAACTGACTTTAAACGCAGCCGGGGTGGGAGATTCCGCAGCCTCGGAGCAGCCGAGCGAGTTTTTCGTTCGCAAAGAAGGACGTTAAAAGTCTATTAAAACGGTAAAGATTTTATTGTATCGGAAAAAGAGCTACCTGTACAATCCTAAGAGACAGTAAATAAAGCGACGTTGTCCCTATGGGAACTTAAATAGCAGGACTTTCAAAATTTGTACAATTCGAACAAAAACAGGTCTTAAATCTGTACCTTTTTTTTTTAATTTATAGTGTAATATTTAAATGTATTGATCTTGGGATTCGTCCTTTTTTATTATTTTATTTCCGTAGCATGCAAAAATTCTAAAAAGAGTAAAAAATAATTCTAGGATTTTTTTTTCATTTTAATTTTTTTTTGTTACCACCTTCATATCAAAAATACGAAAGGCAGCTTTTTAATAAAAGCACAACGATAGCAGAAAATGGTAAAAATAGCTTTTAATTGGTAAAATGAGGCAGAAATTGCATCGGAGACAAATCCCTATGCTCTAGGAAGAAAAAAAAAGTATATATTTTTTTCAACTTGCATTATAACCCTCCCCCAAGTTCCCAAGATTCCGAAAGAAAAAAGAATTATCTTTTAAAAGGAAAAAATTACTTCGTGCACATCTGAAACATGCAAGGAAAGAAACGTGGCTGATTTTTGCCTTCGCCGTTTTGAGTCTGAATTAAATCTCCTCTCAAGCGGTTCGTTTCGAAGCCTCTGAAAGCAACTGCCCACCAAACACCTCTGGGAAGCCGAGTTTATTCCGAGGTTATAGACAAAATAACCGTCATCGATAGGTATTAAAAAAAAAAAAATCAAAACCTCAAAAAGAAGGGGGAAGGAGGAAAAAAAAATCCAATATGTATGTTTAAATATTTATACAGAAGCCGTCCGTGATTGCACCGTTCAGGCGGAGGGGATCGACCCCCCCTGAATTTAGGGGGGTCTGAGGAGGGTCCTATTGCTCTTTGCTCCGGGGGAGCCGGTTCGGAGCCGTCGGGGGGGGGGGCTGGTTCGGAGCCGTCGGGGGGGGGGGGCTGGTTCGGAGCCGGGAGGGGGGGGGCGGTTTGGAGCCGTCGAGGGGGCTTCGGAGCGGGGGGGGAGCCTGTTTGGAGCCGTCGAGGGGGCTTCGGAGCAGGGGGGGAGCCGGTTTGGAGCCGTCGAGGGGGCTTCGGAGCAGGGGGGGGAGCCGGTTTGGAGCCGTCGAGGGGGGTCCGGTTCGGAGCCGTCGAGGGGCGCGGCGGCGGCGTCGGGGGGTGCCCGTCGGCCGCCCCTCAGTCATCCACGTCGATCTCCACGTCCTCCTCGTCGTCGTCGCCCTCGTCCTCGCTGTCCCGGCGGCCGCGGGGCCGCTCCGAGGGGGGCGACGCGGGGCGGGGCGGCTGCGGGGCGCCGGGGGGCTGCGGGGAGCCGGGGCGGCCCTTCCCCCGGGGCTCGGCGCTCGGCTCCAGCTCGGCCAAGGCCACGATGTCCACGGCCGGGTTGGGGCCCAGCTTCTTGGCCGACTCCACGTCCGCTTTCATCTCCTCCAGGTCCCGCTTGAGCTTGGCGCGGCGGTTCTGGAACCAGGTGATGACCTGCGCGTTGGTCAGCCCCAGCTGCTGCGCGATCTGGTCCCGGTCCGCCGGCGACAGGTACTTCTGGTACAGGAACCGCTTCTCCAGCTCGTAGATCTGGTGGTTGGTGAACGCCGTCCGCGATTTCCGACGCTTCTTCGGCGTCTGCCGCTGCCCGAAGATCGTCATCCCGTCCCTGCCTGCCGGCAGCAGCCACAGCGTCGCCGCTTGGCCCCGTCTCTGTGTGTGTGTCCCCCCCCCAACCCCCGCCTCCTCCTTCCACCCACCCCCACCAACACCCCCCCGCCCCGTCGGTCCCGGGGCAGAGCGGCATCCACCGGCTCCCCGGGACACCCCCATCCCCGCGCAGCGACCCCCGGGATGGGGACAGCGGCGGATGCGGGAGGAGAGGGATCCCCCCCCCCCCCCCCCCCCCCCAATCCCCTCTAACCCCCCGACCCCCTCTTCTTACCTTCGGCCGCCTGCAGCACGCTGACCTCCAGCCCCTTGAAGGTTTTGCTCGCCAGCTCTTCCAGGGCGCAGAGCGGCGAGGTCTGGGAGAGCAGCGCCCGGCCCGACAGGGGCAGCCCGGCCGGGGGGGGCTTGTCCGCGGCCGAGAGGAGGTGGGCGGCCCCGCAGAGCGCGTAGCTCCTCCGCACCGACGGCTTGTTGAGGATGTCCTCGATGCTGAAGGGCGTCAGCGGCTTGTTGGAGTTGGCGGGCGGAGGGAGGTGGTCCAGGGGGCTCCGCCGCCGCTCTTCCCCCGAGGAAGGCTTCGCTTCTTCCTTGGAGGTCATGGTGGGGCCGGGCCGCGTCCCCCAGCCGCGCCGGGGATGCGCTGCCGCGGGGAGAAGCCCCCGGCGGGTCCGCGGAGGCGCCGAGCAAAAGTTGGATCCCAGCTCCAACTCCAGGCGAGCAGCCCCCGCTCCTCCCTCCACGTCGGGCTGCGCTGCCCGCGGTCCCTCGCCGAGAGCTGCTCCTGCTGCACCTCCTGGCCCAGGGGTTTGGGTCGGGGATGGTTGTCCCCCCCCTCCTTCTCCTTCTGTCTCTCTCTCTCTCTCTCTCTCTCTCTCTCCTCTCACTCTCGGCTCGCTCGCTCTCTCCTCTCTCTTCCTCTTCCCAGCTGCTATTTTAAGAAACACCCCAAATCGCAGCACTTTCCCTGCCCTTCCCCCCCCCCCCCCCCCGAAAAGCGAAAATCCCCGGAAATAAATTAAAAAAAAAAAAAGGAGGGGGGGGAAATAGAAAAAAAAAAATCAAACAACAAAAACCGCAAAAAGCTGAGTTGGGAGAGGGGGAGAGCAGCCCTCGCAGCGAGCCCTCGGACCAGGGGGAAAGAGGCGAGAAGAGACGGGGTAATTGACTATTGCTAACAAGTTATTGTTGATTGGGAGGTAATCAATTATCTCCAATGACACTTTTCGCCCTCTCTCTCTCTCTCGCTCTCTCTCTCCGTCTCTCTCTCTCTCTGCCCAATGCAGCCTTTTGCAAGTTCGGAGACCCATTAATTAGGAGGCGGTGTGGAGGTGGAGCCCGGCTGAATTATAATGCTGAATGCACTTGTCATATCCCGGCCCTTCTATTTGTTTGGACACCTATATTTTTAAATTACATTACAAACCAGCCTTTATTGCATCAGGATAATGCAGTGCGGTGAAAAAAAAAATAATAATAAGCGAAAACAAAACGAAAAATATCCAGCAGTATCTTTTTTTTTTTTTTTCCCGCGCCCCCCAAGATTTTTTTTTTCTTCTTCTTCTATTTCTCCCTTCTCTACGAGTTTATTTAAAATGTCTTCGGTTCTACCCAGAACCGTTTGATTTTTTTTTTTTTTTTTTAAATTTTTAATGAGGGGAAGAAGGGCAGAGCCTGGCGCCAGGTAAGGCAGATCTTTTCTTTTCCAATAAAATCCGAATATTTCCGCCGAATTTGTCGTGCTCCTGTTTCTCGGGGTGCGGGTTCGGTGGGTGGGGGGGACCCCGGCCCAGGAGGGGGAAGGGGAGAAAGGGAGAAGGGGAGAAGGGGAGGAGGCAAAGCGGTGCCTCGGGGCTTTTCCCAGCCCCGAGGCCTTTCTCGGACAAAGCCCCGAGCCGGGGTGACCTGCCTGGGAGCTGGATCCAACCCCGGGTTCCTCTCCGGACCCGCCGCCCCGGGGGCTCTCGCCGCCCGCCCCGTCGGGGCGGGCGGCGAGAGCCCCCGGGGCGGCGGGTCCGGAGCGGAGCCCGAGGCTGGATCCGACTCTCCCTCCTCACCTTGAGGGGCGGGAGGGGGCCGGCTGGCAGCTCCCAGCCCTCTAGGTACCCGACAAGCACAAAAGAAGCAAATGGCTCCTCTCCTTAAAGCGCCCTCTCCCCATTTTTTACGGCTCTCGGGGAGTCTCTTTATGCACTGACCTATTTTTAAAAGCCTATATTGGGTTATTCATCATATCAAATACTGCGAGGAGCTTGGGGTGGGGGGGGGGAGCCGGTGGGGTGTGTGTGAATTACACTGATTCTAAATCGCCCGGCGTCTTTGCTTTGCTAGGTGGATTATTTGCTTCGCTTTGCTTGGGTTTTATGAAGTGATTTAAACATATTTTAACCAATTAGACACTTCCCTCCTCTCCCTGGTGTCCCCTCGCGTTATTTTCCAGCGTGGCGTTTTATGTCAGGATTCCTGTTTTATTGAGAACTCAGCTGGGGATGTTGATGTTATAATTACAGAAACAACATTTTTTTTTTTTTTAAGGCTAGGGAAAAAAAAATAGAAAGAAAGAAAGAAAGAA
>JAUNZM010001384.1:0-69816 GCA_033459285.1 Clamator glandarius | reverse complement strand
GTCTGGGTGCTTTTAGAAGGGTCCTGGGTGGCTCTGGAATGGTCTGGGGGCTTTTAGAAGGGTCCTGGGATGATCTAGAAGAGTCTGGGGGCTTTTAGAAGGATCCTGGGAGGCTCTAGAAGGGTCTTGGTGCTTTTAGAAATGTCCTGGAGGGCTCTAGAAGGTTCTGGGTGCTTTCAGAAAGGTCCAGGGGGCCTCTAGAAGGGTCTGGTTGCTTTTATAAGGGTCCGCGGGGGCTCTAGAATGGTCTGGGGACTTTTAGAAGGGTCCTGGGGTGCTTTAGAAGGGTCCTGAGGTGCTCTAGAAGGGACGGGGTGCCTTAAGAGGAGGCCTGGGGGGCTCTAGAAGTGTCTGGGGGCTTTTAGAAGGGTCCTGGGGTGCTCTAGAAGGGTCTGGGGTCTTTTAGAAGGATCCGGGGCGTGTCTATAAGTGTCTACGGCCTTTCAGAAGGGTCCTGGGGGGCTCTAGAAGGGTCTGGGTCTTTTAGAAGGGTCCTGGGGGGGTCTAGAAGGGTCTGGGGGCTTTTAGAATGGTCCTGGGAGGCTCTAGAATGGTCTGGGTGCTTTTAGAAGGGTTCTGGGTGCCTCTTGAAGGGTCTGGGGGCATTTAGAAGGGTCCTGGGGGGCTCTAGAAGGGTCTAGGGGCTTTTAGAAGGGTACTGGGGGGCTCTAGAAGGGTCTGGGGGCTTTTAGAATGATCCTGGGGGGCTCTAGAAGGGTCTGGGGTCTTTTCGAAGGATCCGGGGAGGGTCTAGAAGGGTCTGGGGGCTTTTAGAAGTGTCCTAGGGGGCTCTAGAAGGGTCTGGGGGCTTTTAGAATGATCCTGGGGGTCTCTAGAAGGGTCTGGGGGCTTTTAGAATGATCCGGGGACGGTCTAGAAAGGTCTGGGTGCTTTTTGAAGGATCCTAGGTGGCTCTAGAAGGGTCTGGGGGCTTTTAGAAGGATCGGGGGAGGGTCTAGAAGGGTCTGGGGGCTTTTAGAAGGGTCCTGGTTTTCTCTAGAAGGGTCTGGTTGCATTTAGAAGGGTACTGGGAGGCTCTAGAAGCGTCGGGGTGCTTTTATAAGGGTCCGGGGAGCCTCTAGAAGGGTCTGGGTGCTTTTAGAAGGGTCCTGGGTGGCTCTAGAAGGATCTGGGGGCTTGTAGAAGGGTCCTGGGGGGCTCTAGAAGGGTCTGGGGGCTTTTAGAAGGGTCCTGGGGGCATCTAGAAAGCTCTGGGAGCTTTTAGAAGGGTTCTGGGGGGCTCTAGAAGGGTCTGGGGGCTTGTAGAAGGGTCCTGGGTGCCGCTAGAAGGGTCTGGGGGCTTTTAGAAGGGTCCTGGGGGGCTCAAGAAGGGTCTGGGGGCTTTTAGAAGGTTCCTGGGGTGCTCTAGAAGGGTCTGGGGGCTTTTAGAAGGGTCCTGGGGGGCTCTAGAAGGGTCTGGGGGCTTTTAGAAGGGTCCTGGAGGTCTCTAGAAGGGTCTGTGGGCTTTTAGAAGCGTCCTGGGTGGCTCTAGAAGGGTCTGGGGGCTTTTAGAAGGGTCCTGGGGGTCTCTAGAAGGGTCTGGTAGCTTTTAGAAGGGTACTGGGAGGCTCTAGAAGGGTCTGGGGGCTTTTAGAACTGTAGTGGGATGCTCTAGAAGGGTCTGGGGGCTTTTAGAACTGTCCTGTTATGCTCTAGAAGGTTCTGGGGGCTTTCAGAAGGGTCCAGGGATCCTCTAGAAGGGTCTGGAGGCTTTTAGAAGGGTCCGGGGGGGCTCTAGAAGGGTCTGGGGGCTTTTAGAAGGGTCCTGGGGTGCTCTAGAAGGGTCTGGGGACTTTAAGAAAGGTCCTAGGGTGTCCTAGAAGGGACGGGGTGCCTTAAGAGGGGCCCTGGGGGGCTCTAGAAGGGTCTGGGGGCTTTTAGAAGGGTCCTGGAGTGCTCTAGAAGTGTCTGGGGCTTTTAGAATGCTCCTGGGGATCTCTAGAAGTGTCTGGGGTCTTTTAGAAAGATCCGGGGAGTGTCTAGATGTGTCTGCGGCCTTTCAGAAGGGTCCTGGGGGGCTCTAGAAGGGTCTGGGGGCTTTTAGAAGGGTCCTGGGGGGGTCTAGAAGGGTCTGGGGGCTTTTAGAATGGTCCTGGGAGGCTCTAGAAGGGTCTGGGTGTTTATAGAAGGGTCCTGGGGCCCTCTAGAAGGGTCTGAGTGCTTTTAGAAGGGTCATGGGGGGTCTCTAGAAGGGTCTGGGGCCTTTTAGAATGATCCGGGAGGGTCTAGAAGGTTCTGGGGGCTTTTAGAAGGGTCCTGGGGGGCTCTAGAGGGGTCTGGGGACTTTTAGAAGGGTCCCGGGCTTCTCTAGAAGGGTCTGGGGGCATTTAGAAGTATCCTGGGGGCCTCTAGAATGGTCTGGGATCTATTAGAGTGGTCCGGGGGGGCTCTAGAAGGGTCTGGGGGTTTTTAGAAGGCTCCTGGGAGGCTCTAGAATGGTCTGGGGGCTTTTAGAATATTCCTGGGGTTCTCTAGAAGGGTCTGGGGACTTATAGAAGGGTCCTGGGGGCCTCTAGAAGGGTCTGAGAACTATTAGAGTGGTTCGGGGGGGCTCTAGAAGGGTCTGGAGGCTTTTAGAAGGGTCTTGGGGGGCTCTAGAAGGGTCTGGGGGCTTTTAGAATAATCCGGGGAGGGTCTAGAAGGGTCTGGGTTCTTTTAGAATAGTCTTGGGAGGTTTTAGAAGGGTCTGGGGTCTTTTAGAATGATCAGGGGAGGGTCTAGAATGGTCTGGGCGCTTTTAGACGGGTCCTGGGGGGCTCTACAAGGGTCTGGAGGCTTTTAGAGGGGTTCTGGGGGGCCCTAGAAAGGTCTGGGTTCATTTAGAAGGATCCGGGGAGGGTCTAGAAAGGTCGGAGGGCTATTAGAAGGGTCCTGGGAGGCTCTAGAAGAATCTGGGGGCTTTTAGAACGATCCGGGGAGGGTCTAGAAGGGTCTGGGGGCCTTTAGAAGGGTCCTGGGGGGGTCTAGAATGGTCTGGGGGCTTTTAGAATGTTCCTGGGGGCCTCTAGAAGGGTCTGGGGGCTTTTAGAATGATCCTGGGGGGCTCTAGAAGGGTCTGGGGTCTTTTCGAAGGATCCGGGGAGGGTCTAGAAGGGTCTGGGGTCTTTTAGAAGGGTCCTAGGGGTCTCTAGAAGGGTCTGGGGGCTTTTAGATGGGTCCTAGGGGGCTCTAGAATGGTCTGGAGGCTTTTAGAATGATCCTAGGGGGCTCTAGAAGTGTCTGGGTGCTTTTAGAAGGGTCCTGGGAGGTTCTAGAAGGGTCTGGGGGCTTTTAGAAGAGTCCTGGGTGGCTCTAAAGGGTTCTGGGAGGTTTTAGAAGGGTCCTAGGGGCCTCTAGAAGGGTCTGGGGGCTTTTAGAAGGGTCCTGGGATGCTCTAGAAGGGTCTGGGTGCTTTTATAAGGGTCCTCGGATGCTCTAGAAGGGTCTGGGTGCTTTTAGAATGGTCCTGGGGGGCACTAGAATGTTCTGGGGTCTTTCAGAAGGGTCCTGGGGGCCTCTAGAAGGGTCTGGGGGCTTTTAGAAGGGTCCTGGGGGGCTCTAGAATGGTCTGGGGGCTTTTAGAAGGGTCCTGGGTGGCTCTAGAAGGGTCTGGGGGCTTTTAGAAGGGTCCGGGGGGGCTCTAGAAGGGTCTGGGGAATTTTAGAAGGGTCCTCGGATTCTCTAGAAGGGTCTTGGGGCTTTTAGAAGGGTCCTGGAGGGCTCTAGAAGGTTCTGGGGGCTTTCAGAAGGGTCCTGGGGGTCTCTAGAAGGGTCTGGGGGCTTTTAGAAGGGTCCTGGGGGGCTCTAGAAGGGTCTGGGTGCCTTTAGAATGGTCCTGGGTGACTCTAGAATGTTCTACTGGCTCTCAGAAGGGTCCTGGGGTCCTCTAGAAGGGTCTGGGGGCTTTTAGAAGGGTCCTGGGTGGCTCTAGAAGGGTCTGGGGGCTTTTAGAAGGGTCCTGGGGTGCTCTAGAATGGTCTGGGGGCTTTTAGAAGGGTCCTGGGAGGCTCTAGAAGGGTCTGGGGGCTTTTAGAAAGGTCCTGGGAGGATCTAGATGGGTCTGGGGGCTTTTAGAAGGGTCCTGGGATGCTCTAGAAGGGTCTGGGGGCTTGTAGATGGGTCCTGGGGGGCTCTAGAAGGTTCTGGGTGCATTTAGAAGGATCCTGGGTGGCTCTAGAAGGGTCTGGGGGCTTTTAGAAGTGTCCTGGGGTGCTCTAGAAGTGTCTGGGGAATTTTAGAAGGGTCCTCGGATGCTCTAGAAGGGTCTGGGTGCTTTTAGAAGGGTCCTGGAGGGCTCTAGAATGTTCTGGGGGCTTTCAGAAGGGTCCTGGGAGTCTCTAGAAGGGTCTGGGCGATTTTAGAAGGGTCCTGGGGGGCTCTAGAAGGGTCTGGGTGCCTTTAGAAGGGTCCTGGGTGACTCTAGAATGTTCTGCTGGCTTTCAGAAGGGTCCTGAGTTCCTCTAGAAGGGTCTGGGGTCTTTTAGAAGGGTCCGGGGGGGCTCTAGAAGGGTCTGGGGGCTTTTAGAAGGGTCCTGGGGTGCTCTTGAAGGGCCTGGGGACTTTTAGAAGGGTCCTGGGGTGCTCTAGAAGGGTCTAGGGGCTTTTAGAAGGGTACTGGGGGGCTCTAGAAGGGTCTGGGGGCTTTTAGAATGATCCTGGGGGGCTCTAGAAGGGTCTGGGGTCTTTTCGAACGATCCGGGGAGGGTCTAGAAGGGTCTGTGGGCTTTTAGAAGTGTCCTAGGGTCCTCTAGAAGGGTCTGGGGGCTTTTAGATGGGTCCTAGGGGGCTCTAGAAGGGTCTGGGGGCTTTTGGAATGATCCTGGGGGGCTCTAGAAGGGTCTGGGGGCTTTTAGAAGGCTCCTGGGAGGCTCTAGAATGGTCTGGGGGCTTTTAGAATGTTCCTGGGGTTCTCTAGAAGGGTCTGGGGACTTATAGAAGGGTCCTGGGGGCCTCTAGAAGGGTCTGAGAACTATTAGAGTGGTTCGGGGGGGCTCTAGAAGGGTCTGGAGGCTTTTAGAAGGGTCTTGGGGGGCTCTAGAAGGGTCTGGGGGCTTTTAGAATAATCCGGGGAGGGTCTAGAAGGGTCTGGGTTCTTTTAGAATAGTCTTGGGAGGTTTTAGAAGGGTCTTATGTCTTTTAGAATGATCAGGGGAGGGTCTAGAAGGGTCTGGGCGCTTTTAGACGGGTCCTGGGGGGCTCTACAAGGGTCTGGAGGCTTTTAGAGGGGTTCTGGGGGGCCCTAGAAAGGTCTGGGTTCATTTAGAAGGATCCGGGGAGGGTCTAGAAAAGTCGGGGGGCTATTAGAAGGGTCCTGGGAGGCTCTAGAAGAATCTGGGGGCTTTTAGAATGATCCGGGGAGGGTCTAGAAGGGTCTGGGGGCATTTAGAAGGGTCCTGGGGGACTCTAGAAGGGTCTAGGGACTTTTAGAAGGGTACTGGGGGGCTCTAGAAGGGTCTGGGGGCTTTTAGAATGATCCTGGGGGGCTCTAGAAGGGTCTGGGGGCTTTTCGAAGGATCCGGGGAGGGTCTAGAAGGGTCTGAGGGCTTTTAGAATGGTCCTAGGGGCCTCTAGAAGGGTCTGGGGGCTTTTAGATGGGTCCTAGGGGGCTCTAGAAGGGTCTGGGGGCTTTTGGAATGATCCTGGGGGGCTCTAGAAGGGTCTGGGGGCTTTTAGAATGATCCGGGGACGGTCTAGAAAGGTCTGGGCGCATTTTGAAGGATCCTAGGGGGCTCTAGAAGGGTCTGGGGGCTTTTAGAATGATCCGGGGACGGTCTAGAAAGGTCTGGGCGCTTTTTGAAGGATCCTAGGGGGCTCTAGAAGGGTCTGGGGGCTTTTAGAAGGATCCGGGGAGGGTCTAGAAGGGTCTGGGGGCTTTTAGAAGGTTCCTGGGGTTCTCTAGAAGGGTCTGGTTGCTTTTAGAAGGGTACTGGGAGGCTCTAGAAGGGTCGGGGTGCTTTTATAAGGGTCCGGGGAGCCTCTAGAAGGGTCTGGGTGATTTTAGAAAGGTCCTGGGGGGCTCTAGAAGGGTCTAGGGGCTTTTAGACGGGTCCTGGGGGCCTCTAGAAGGGTCTGGGTGCTTTTAGAAGGGTCTGGGTGGTTCTAGAAGGGTTTGGGGGCTTGTAGAAGGGTCCTGGGGGGCTCTAGAAGGGTCTGAGGGGTTTTAGAAGGGTCCTGGGGGCCTCTAGAAGGGTCTGGGAGCTTTTAGAATTGTCCTGGGGGGCTCTAGAAGGGTCTGGGGGCTTTTAGAAGGGTCTTGGGGTGCTCTAGAAGGATCTGGGGGCTTTTAGATGGGTCCTGGCGTGCTCTAGAAGGGTCTGGGGGCTTTTAGAAGGGTCCTGAGGGGCTCTAGAAGGGTCTGGGGTCGTTTAGAATGATCCGGGGACGGTCTAGAAGGGTCTTTATGCTTTTTGAAGGATCCTAGGCGGCTCTAGAAGGGTCTGGGGTCTTTTAGAAGGGTCCTGGGGGGCTCTAGAAGGGTCTGGGGGCTTTTAGAATGGTCCTGGGAGGCTCTAGAAGGGTCTGGGGGCTTTTAGAAGGGTCCTGGGGGGCTCTAGAAGTGTCTAGAGGCTTTTAGAAGGGTCCTGGGGGCCTCTAGAAGGGTCTGGGGGCGTTTAGAAGGGACCTGTGAGGCTCTGGAATGGTCTGGGTGCTTTTATAAGGGTCCTGGGGGCCTCTAGAAGGGTCTGGGTGCTTTTACAATGGTCCGGGGGGGCTCTAGAAGGGTCTGGGGACTTTTAGAAGGGTCCTGGTGGCCCCTAGACGGGTCTGGGGGCTATTAGAAGGGTCCTGGGGGGCTCTAGAAGGGTCTGGGTACTTGTAGAAGGGTCCTGGGGGGGTCTAGAACGGTCTGGGGGCTTTTAGAAGGGTCCTGGGGGTCTCTAGAAGGGTCTGGGTGCTTTTAGATGGGTCCTAGGGGGCTCTAGAAGGGTCAGGGGGCTTTTAGAATGATCCTGGGGGGCTCTAGAAGGGTCTGGGGGCTTTTAGAATGATCCAGGGACGGTCTAGAAGGGTCTGGGTGCTTTTTGAAGGATACTAGGGGGCTCTAGAAGGGTCTGGGGTCTTTTAGAATGATCCGGGGAGGGTCTAGAAGGGTCTGGGTGCTTTTAGAAGGGTCCTGGGAGGCTCTAGAAGGGTCTGGTGGCTATTAGAATGGTCCTGGGAGGCTCTGGAAGGGTCTGGGTGCTTTTATAAGGGTCCGGGGAGCCTCTAGAAGGGTCTGGGTGCTTTTGGAAAGGTCCTGGAGTGCTCTAGAAGGGTCTAGAGGCTTTTAGACGGGTCCTGGTGTGCTCTAGAAGGGACGGGGGGGCTTAAGAAGGGCCCTGGGGCCTCTAGAAGGGTCTGGGGGCTTTTAGAAGGGTCCTGGGGGGCTCTAGAAGGTTTTGGAAGTTTTTAGAAGCGTCCTGGGGGCTCTAGAAGGGTCTGGGGGCTTTTAGAAGGGTCCTGGGGGGCTCTAGAAGGGTCTGGGGTCTTTTATACTGTCCTGGGGTTCTGTAGAAGGGTCTGGGTGCATTTAGAAGGGTCCTGTGGGGCTCTAGAAGGATCTGGGGGCTTTCAGAAGGGTCGTGGGGGCCTCTAGAAGGGTTTAGGGGCTTTTAGAAGGGTCCGGGGGAGATCTAGAAGGGTCTGGGGGGTTTTAGAAGGGTCCTGGGTTGCTCTAGAAGGTACGGGGGGGCTTAAGAGGGGCCCTGGGGCCTCTAAAAGGGTCTGGTGTCTTTTAGAAGGGTCCTGGGGGGCTGTATAAGGGTCTGGAGGATTTTAAATGGGTCCGGGGGGGCTCTAGAAGGGTCTGGGTGCTTTTAGAAGGGTCCTGGGTTGCTCTAGAAGAGTCTGGGGGCTTTTATAGGGTCCTTGGGGTCTGTAGAAGGGTCTGGGGGCTTTCAGAAGGGTCCTGGGGGGCTCTTGAAGGGTCTGGGGACTTTTAGAATGATCCGGGGAGGGTCTAGAAAGGTCTGGGGGCCTTTAGAATGGTATTGGGGTGCTCTAGAAGTGTCTGGGTGCTTTTAGAAGGGTCCTGGGAGGCTCTAGAAGGGTCTGGGGGCTTTTAGAAGAGTCCTGGGTGGCTCTAAAGGGTTCTGGGGTGTTTTAGAAGGGTCCTAGGGGCCTCTAGAAGGGTCTGGGGGCTTTTAGAAAGGTCCTGGGATGCTCTAGAAGGGTCTGCGTGCTTTTATAAGGGTCCTCGGATGCTCTAGAAGGGTCTGGGTGCTTTTTGAATGGTCCTGGGGGGCTCTAGAATGTTCTGAGGTCTTTCAGAAGGGTCCTGGGGTGCTCTAGAAGGGTCTGGGGGCTTTTAGAAGGGTCCTGGGGGGCTCTAGAATTGTCGGGGGGCTTTTAGAATTGTCCTGGGTGGCTCTAGATGGGTCTGGGGGCTTTTAGAAGGGTCCGGGGGGGCTCTAGAAGGGTCTGGGGAATTTTAGAAGGGTCCTCGGATTCTCTAGAAGGGTCTGGGGGCTTTTAGAAAGGTCCTGGAGGGCTCTAGAAGGTTCTGGGGGCTTTCAGAAGGGTCCTGGGGGGCTCTAGAAGGGTCTGGGTGCCTTTAGAATGGTCCTGGGTGACTCTAGAATGTTCTGCTGGCTTTCAGAAGGGTCCTGGGTTCCTCTAGAAGGGTCTGGGGGCTTTTAGAAGGGTCCTGGGTGGCTCTAGATGGGTCTGGGGGCTTTTAGAAGGGTCCTGTGGTGCTCTAGAATGGTCTGGGGGCTTTTAGAAGGGTCCTGGGAGGCTCTAGAAGGGTCTGGGGGCTTTTAGAAAGGTCCTGGGAGGATCTAGATGGGTCTGGGGGCTTTTAGAAGGGTCCTGGGATGCTCTAGAAGGGTCTGGGGGCTTGTAGATGGGTCCTGGGGTGCTCTAGAAGGTTCTGGGGGCTTTTAGAAGGGTCCTGGGTGGCTCTAGAAGGGTCTGGGGGCATTTAGAAGGGTCCGGTGGGGCTCTAGAAGGGTCTGGTGGCTTTTAGAAGTGTCCTGGGGTGCTCTAGAAGTGTCTGGGGAATTTTAGAAGGGTCCTCGGATGCTTTAGAAGGGTCTTGGTGCTTTTAGAAGGGTCCTGGAGGGCTCTAGAAGGTTCTGGGGGCTTTCAGAAGGGTCCTGGGAGTCTCTAGAAGGGTATGGGCGCTTTTAGAAGGGTCCTGGGGGGCTCTAGAAGGGTCTGGGTGCCTTTAGAAGGGTCCTGGGTGACTCTAGAATGTTCTGCTGGCTTTCAGAAGGGTCCTGGGTTCCTCTAGAAGGGTCTGGGGTCTTTTAGAAGGGTCCGGGTGGGCTCTAGAAGGGTCTGGGGGCTTTTAGAAGGGTCCTGGGGTGCTCTAGAAGGGACGGGGTTCATTAAGAGGGGGCCTGGGTGCCTCTTGAAGGGTCTGGGGCATTTAGAACGGTCCTGGGGGGCTCTAGAAGGGTCTAGGGGCTTTTAGAAGGGTCGTGGGGGGCTCTAGAAGGGTCTGGGGGCTTTTAGAATGATCCTGGGGGGCTCTAGAAGGGTCTGGGGTCTTTTCGATGGATCCGGGGAGGGTCTAGAAGGGTCTGGGGGCTTTTAGAAGGGTCCTAGGGGCCTCTAGAAGGGTCTGGGGGCTTTTAGAAGTTTCCTGGGGTTCTCTAGAAGGGTCTGGTTGCTTTTAGAAGGGTCCTGGGGGGCTCTAGAAGGGTCTGGGGGCTTTTAGAAGGGTCCGGTGGGGCTCTAGAAGGGTCTGGGGAATTTTAGAAGGGTCCTCGGATTCTCTAGAAGGTTCTGGGAGCTTTTAGAAGGGTCCTGGAGGGCTCTAGAAGGTTCTGGGGGCTTTCAGAAGGGTCCTGGGGGTCTCTAGAAGGGTCTGGGGGCTTTTAGAAGGGTCCTGGGGTGCTCTAGAAGGGTCTGGGTGCCTTTAGAAGGGTCCTGGGTGACTCTAGAATGTTCTGCTGGCTTTCAGAAGGGTCTGGGGTCCTCTAGAAGGGTCTGGGGGCTTTTAGAAGGGTCCTGGGTGGCTGTAGAAGGGTCTGGGGGCTTTTAGAAGGGTCCTGGGGTGCTATAGAATGGTCTGGGGGCTTTTAGAAGGGTCCTGGGAGGCTCTAGAAGGGTCTGGGGTCTTTTAGAAAGGTCCTGGGTGGCTCTAGAAGGGTCTGGGGGCTTTTCGAAGGGTCCTGGGAGTCTCTAGAAGGGTCTGGGGGCATATAGAAGGGTCCTGGGAGGCTCTAGATGGGTCTGGGTGCTTTTAGAAGGGTCCTGGGATGCTCTAGATAGGTCTTGGGGCTTGTAGAAGGGTCTTGGGGGTTCTATAAGGTTCTGGGTGCTATTAGAATGATCCAGGGACGGTCTAGAAGGGTCTTTATGCTTTTTGAAGGATCCTAGGGTGCTCTAGAAGGGTCTGGGGTCTTTTAGAAGTGTCCTGGGGGGTTTTGAAGGGTCTGGGGGCATTTAGAATGGTCCTGGGAGGCTCTAGAAGGGTCTGGGTGCTTTTAGAAGGGTCCTGGGGGGCTCTAGAAGGGTCTAGAGGCTTTTAGAAGGGTCCTGGGTGCCTCTAGAAGGGTCTGGGGGCGTTCAGAAGGGTCCTGGGAGGCTCTGGAAGGGTCTGGGTGCTTTTATAAGGGTCCTGGGGGCCTCTAGAAGTGTCTGGGGGCTTTTACAAGGGTCCGGGGGGGCTCTAGAAGGGTCTGGGGACTTTTAGAAGGGTCCTGGTGGCCTCTAGACAAGTCTGGGGGCTATTAGAATGGTCCTGGGGGGTTGTAGAAGGGTCTGGGGGCTTGTAGAAGGGTCCTGGGGGGGGTAGAATGGTCTGGGGTCTTTTAGAAGGGTCCTGGGTGGCTCTAGGAGGTTCTGGGGGCTTTCAGAATGGTCCTGGGGGTCTCTAGAAGGGTCTGGGGGCTTTCAGAAGGGTCCTGGGGGCCTCTAGAAGGGTCTAGGGTCTTTTAGAAGGGTCCGGGGTGGCTCTAGAAGGGTCTGGGGGCTTTTAGAAGGGTCCTGGGGTGCTCTAGAAGGGTCTGGGGGCTTTTAGAAGGGTCCTGGGATGCTCTAGAAGGGACGGGGCTGCTTAAGAGGGGCCTTGGGGCCTCTAGAAGGGTCTGGGGACTTTTAGAAGGGTCCTGGGGGGCTCTAGAAGGGTCTGGAAGTTTTGAGAAGGGTCCTGGGGGGCTCTAGAAGGGTCTGGGTGCTTTTAGAAGTGTCCTGGGGTGCTCTAGAATGGTCTGGGGGCTTTTAGAAGGGTCCTGGTATCCTCTAGAAGGGTCTCGGGGCTTTTAGAAGGATCCGGGGAGGGTCTAGAATGGTCTGGGGGCTTTTAGAAGGGTCTTGGGAGGCTCTAGAAGGGTCTGGGGCCTTTTCAAAGGAACCTGAACGTCTCCAGAAGGGTCTGGGGGCTTTTGGAAGGGTCCTTGGGGGCTCTAGAATGGTCTGGGTCCTTTGTACTTAGCTGGCAGGGGAGACACCCTGATCAAGCAGGTGCTTTTCCCAGGCCAGGCTCATCCTTTGCACTCCAGGTGTGCTGAGCCCTGCGAATTCCCCAAATGTGCAAAATTAAAATTTTTGCTCTAGAAGCACCCAGACCCTTCTAGAGCTCCCCAGGAACCTTCTAAAAGCACCCAGACACGTCTAGAGCCCCCAGGAACATTCTAAAATCCCCCAGACACTTTTAGAGCCCCCAGTGTGCTTCTCAAAGCCCCCGGACTTTCTAGAGCCCCCCAAAACCTTATAAAGGCCCCCAAAATCTTATAAAGCCCCCCAGGCCCTACTAAACCCCCTTAGGACCCTTCTACAATACCCTAGACCCTTCTAGAGCCACCGAGGACCCTTCTAAAAGACCCCAAACCCTTCCGGAGCCCCTTAGGAACCTTTTTAGAGACCCTAGACCCTCCTAGATCCTTCAAGGACTCTTCTAAAAGCCCCCAGATACTTCTAGGGGTTAGAGGCAGGGTTAGGGTTAGGGTTAGGGTTAGGGTTAGGGTTAGGGTTAGAGTTAGGGTTAGGGTTAGAGTTAGGGTTAGGGTTAGGGTTAGGGTTAGGGTTAGGGTTAGGGTTAGGGTTAGGGTTAGGGTTAGGGTTAGGGTTAGGGTTAGGGTTAGGGTTAGGGTTAGGGTTAAGGTTAGAGTTAGGGTTAGGGTTAGGGTTATAGTTAGGGTTAGGGTTAGGGTTAGAGTTAGGGTTAGGGTTAGGGTTAGAGTTAGGGTTAGGGTTAGGGTTAGGGTTAGGGTTATAGTTAGGGTTAGGGTTAGGTTTAGGGTAAGGGTTAGGGTTAGGGTTAGGGTTAGAGTTAGGGTTGTGGTTAGGGTTAGGGTTAGGGTTAGGGTTAGGGTTAGGGTTAGGTTTAGGGTTAGAGTTAGGGTTAGAGTTAGGGTTAGGGTTAGGGTTAGGGTTAGGGTTTGGGTTTGTGTTAGAGTTAGGGTTAGAGTAAGAGTTAGGGTTAGGGATAGGGTTAGGAACCTTTTTTAGCCCTACAGGACCCATCTAAAAGCACTCAGACCATTCAACATCCCCTCAGGACCCTCCTAACTGTCCCCAGATCCTTCTAGAGCCCACCAGGACCCTTCTAAAAGACCCAGACCCCTCTAGAATCCCCCAAGACCATTCTAAAAGCCCCCAGACCCTTCTAGAGCCCCCCAGGACCCTTCTAATAGCCCCCAGAGCCTTCTAGATGCCCCCAGGACGCTTCTAAAAGACCTAACACCCTTCTAGAGCCCCCCAGGACCCTTCTAAAATCCCCCAGACCCTTCTAGAGGCCCCCAGGGCCCCTCTAATGGTCCCCAGACCCTTCTAGAGCCACCCAGGTCCCATCTAAAAGCACCCAGACCCTTCTAGATGCACCCAGACCCTTCTAGAGCCACGCAGGACCCTTCTAAAAGCACCCAGACCCTTCTAGACCCTCCCCGGATCATTCTAAAAGCACCCAGACCCATCTAGAGCCCCCCAGGACTCGTCTAAAACACTCCAGACCCTTCTAGAGGCCCCCAGGACCCTTCTGAATGCCCCCAGACCCTTCTAGACCCCCCAGGACCCTTCTAAAAGCCTCCAGACCCTTCTAGAGCTCCCCAGGACCCTTCTAAATGCACCCAGACATTTCTAGCGCCCCCCAGGACCCTTCTAAAAGCCCCCAGACCCATCTAGAGCTCCCCAGGACCCTTCTAAAAGCACCCAGACCCTTCTAGAGCCTTCCAGGACCCTTCTAAAAGCACCCAGACCCTTCGAGAGCCCCACAGGACCCTTCTAAAAGCCACCAGACCCTTCTAGACCCTCCCCGAATCCATCTAAAAGCACTCAGACCCTTCTAGAGACACGCAGGACCCTTCTAAAAGCCCCCAGACCCTTCTAGAGCCTCCCAGGACCATTCTAAAAGCCCCCAGACAATTCTAGAGCTCCCCAGGACCCTTCTAAAATCCCCCAGACCCTTCTAGAGGACCCCAGTGCCCCTCTAATGTTCCCCAGACCCTTCTAGAGCCCCCAAGGACACTTCTAAAACACCCAGAGCCTTCTAGACCCTCCCTGGATCCTTCTAATAGCACCCAGACCCTTCTAGAGCCCCCCAGGACCCTTCTACAAGCCCCCAGACCCTTCTAGAGCCTCTACGGACCCTTCTAAAAGCCCCCGGACCCTTCTAGAGCAACCCAGGACCCATCTATAAGCACCCAGACCCTTCTACAGCCCCACAGGACCCTTCTGAAAGCACCCAGACCCTTCTAGAGCCCCCCAGGACCGTTCTAAAAGAACCCAGACCCTTCTACACCCTCCTAGGATCATTCTAAAAGCACCCAGATACTTCTACAGCCTCCCAGGACCCTTCTAAAATCCTTCAGACCCTTTTAGAAGCCCCCAGGACCCTTCTGAAAGCCCCCAGAGCCTTCTAGATGCCCCCAGGACCCTTCTAAAAGCAACCACACCCTTCTAGAGCCCCCCAGGACGCTTCTAAAAGCCCCCAGACCATTCTAGAGCCACCCAGAACCCTTCTGAAAGCCCCCAGACCATTCTAGAGGCCCCCAAGATCCTTCTAAAAGCCCCCAGACCCTTCTAGAGCCCCCCGGGACCCTTCTAAATGCCCCAAGACCATTCTAGAGCCACCCAGGACATTTCTAAAAGCACCCAGACCATTCTAGAGCCCACCAGGACCCTTCTAAAAGCAACCAGACCATTCTAGAGCCACCCAGGGCCCTTCTAAAATCACCCAGACACTTCTAGAGCCTCCCAGGACCCTTCTAAATATCCTCAGACCCATCTAGAGTCCCCCAGGACCCTTCTAAAAGTCCCCAGAGCCATCTAGATGCCCCCAGGACCCTTCTAAAAGCACTCACACTCTTCTAAAGCTCCCCAGGACTCTTCTAAAAGCCCCCAGAGCATTCTAGAGCCCCGCAGGACCATTCTAAAAGCCCCCAGACCCTTCAAAAGACTCCCAGGACCCTTCTAAAAGCACCCAGACCCTTCTAGAGCCTCCCAGGACCCTTCTAAAAGAACCCAGACGCTTCTAGATCACCACAGGACCCTTCTAAAAGCCCCCAGACCCTTCTAGACCCTCCCCGAATCCTTCTAAAACACCCAGACCTTTCTAGAGCCTCACAGGACCCTTCTAATATCCCGCAGACACATCTAGAGGCCTCCAGGACCCTTCTAAGAGCACCCAGACCATTCTAGATCCCCCCAGGACCCTTCTAAAAGCCCCCAGACCCTTCTAGATTCTCCCAGGACCCTTCTAAAAGCCCCCAGACACTTCTAGAGCTCCCCAGGACCCTTCTAAAATCCCCCAGACCCTTCTAGATGCCACCAGGACTTCTCTAATGGTCCCCAGACCCTTCTAGAGCCCCCAAGGACCCTTCTAAAAGGCCCCAGAGCCTTCTAGACCCTCCCCGGATCCTTCTAATAAACCCCAGACCCTTCTAGAGCCACGCAGGACCCTTCTAAAAGCACCCAGACCTTTCTAGAGGCCCCCTGGACCCTTCAAAAAGACCCCAGACCCTTCTAGAGCCCCACAGGACTCTTCTAAAAGAACCCAGACCCTTCTAGAGACCCTACAGGACCCTTCTAGAAGCACCCAGACCATTCTAGAGCCCCCTAGGACCCTTCTCAAAGACCCCAGACCCTTCTAGATTCCTCCAGGACCCTTCTAAAAGCACCCAGACCCTTCTAGAGCCCCCTAGGACCCTTCTAAAACCCCCCAGACCCTTCTATATTCCCCCAGGACCCTTCTAAGAGACCCCAGACCCTTCTAGAGCTCCCAAGTACCCTTCTAAAATCCCCCAGACCCTTCTAGAGGCCGCCAGGGCTCCTCTAATGGTCCCCAGACCCTTCTAGAGCCCCCAAGGACCCTTCTAAAAGGCCCCAGACCCTGCTAGAACCTCCACGGACACTTCTAAAAGCAACCAGACCCTTCTAGAGCCTCCCAGGACCCTTTTAAAATCCCTCCGAAACTTCTAGAGGCCACCAGGACCCTTCTAAAATACCCCAGAGCCTTCAAGATGCCCCCAGGACAATTCTAAAAGACCTCACACCCTTCTAGAGCCCCCCAGGAACCTTCTAAAAGCCCCCAGACCCTTCTAGAGACCCGCAGGACCCTTCTAATAGCACTCAGACCCTTCTAGAGTCTCCCAGGACCCTTCTAAAAGCACCCAGACCCTTCTAGAGCTCCCCAGGACAATTCTAAACTCCCCCAGACCCTTCCAGAGCCCCCCAGGACGCTTCTAAATGCCCCCAGACCCATCTAGAGCACCCCAGGACACTTCTAAAAGCCGCCAGACCCTTCTAGATCCTCCCCGGATCCTTCTAAAATCCTCCAGACCTTTGTAGAGCCTCCCAGGACCCTTTTAAAAGTCCCCAGACCATTCTAGAGACCCCCAGGACCCTTCTAAAAGCACCCAGACGCTTCTAGACCCTCCCCGAATCCTTCTTAAAGCACCCAGACCCTTCTAGAGCCTCCCAGGTCCCTTCTAATATCCCGCAGACACTTCTAGAGGCCCCCAGGACCCTTCTAAAAGCCCCCACAGCATTCTAGATGACCCAGGACCCTTCTAAAAGACCTAACACCCTTCTAGAGCCCCCCAGGACCCTTCTAAGAGCCCCCAGACCCTTCTAGATCCCCTTAGGACCCTTCTAAAAGCTCCCAGACCCTTCTAGAGCCCCCCAGGACCCTTCTAAAAGCCCCCAGTCCCTTCTAGAGACCCGCAGGACCCTTCTAAAAGCCCCCAGATATTTCTAGAGGAGACCCGGACCCTTCTAAAAGCCCCCAGACCTTTCTAGAGCTCCCCAGGACCCTTCTAAAATCCCTCATACCCTTCTAGAGTCCCCCAGGGCTCCTCTAATGGTCCCCAGACCCTTCCAGAGGCACCCAGGACCCTTCTAAAAGCACCCAGACCCTTCTAGAGGCCCCCAGTACCCTTCAGAAAGCACCCAGACCCTTCTAGAGTCCCGCAGGACCCTTCTAAAAGCCTCCAGACCCTCCTAGAGCCTCCCCGGATCCTTCTAAAATCCTCCAGACATTTTTAGAGCCCGCCAGGACCCTTCTAAAAGCTCCCAGACCATTCTAGAGTCACCCAGGACCATTCTGAATGCCCCCAGACATTTCTAGACCCCCCAGGACCCATCTAAAAGCCTCCAGACCCTTATAGAGGCCCCCAGGACCCTTCTAAAACACCCCAGACACTTCTAGCGCCTCCCAGGACCTTTCTAAAAGCCCCCAGACCCTTCTAGATCCCCCCAGGACCCTTCTAAAAGCACCCAGACCCTTCTAGAGCCACCCAGGACCCTTCTAAAAGCCACCAGACCCTTCTAGAACCTCCCCGAATCATTCTAAAAGCACCCAGACCTTTCTAGAGCCACCCAGGTCCCTTCTAACATCCCTCAGACATCTCTAGAGGCCCCCAGGACCCTTCTAAAAGCCCCCAGAACCTTCTAGATGCCCCCAGGACCCTTCTAAAAGCACTCACACCCTTCTAGAGCACCCCAGGACCCTTCTAAAAGGCCCCAGACCATTATAGAGCCCCCCAGGACTCTTCTAAAAGCCCCCAGACCCTTCTAGAGACCCGCAGGACCCTTCTAAAAGCCCCCAGACCCTTCTAGAGTCTACCAGGACCCTTCAAAAAGCCCCCAGACCCTTCTAGCGCTGCCCAGGACTCTTCTAAACTCCCCGAGACCCTTATAGAAGCCCCCAGGTCTCCTCTAATGGTACCCAGACCATTCTAGAGCCCCCAAGGACCCTTCTAAAAGCCTCCAGACCCTTCTAGAGACACGCAGGACCCTTCTAAAATACCCCAGACCATTCTAGAGCCTTCCAGGACCCTTCTAAAAGCCCCCAGACAATTCTAGAGCTCCCCAGGACCCTTCTAAAATCTCCCAGACCCTTCTAGAGGACCCCAGTGCCCCTCTAATGGTCCCCAGACCCTTCTATAGCCCCCAAGGACCCTTCTAAAAGCTCCCAGACCCTTCTAGACCCTCCCAGGATCCTTCTAATAGCCCCCAGACCCTTCTAGAGCCCCCCAGGACCCTTCTAAAAGCCCCCAGACCCTTCTAGAGCCTCCACGGACCCTTCTCAAAGCCCCCGGACCCTTCCACAGCCTCCCAGGACCCATCTAAAGCCCCCAGACCCTTCTACTGCCCCACAGGACCATTCTAAAAGCCCCCAGACCCTTCTAGAGCCACCCAGGACCCTTCTAAAAGCCCCCAGAGCTTTCTAGAGGCCCCCTGGACCCTTCAAAAAGCACCCAGACCCTTCTAGAGCCTCCCAGGACCATTCTAAAAGCACCCAGACATTTCTAGAGCCTCCCAGGACCCTTCTAAAAGCACCCAGACCCTTCTAGAGCCCCTCAGGACCATTCTAAAATCCCCCAGACCCTTCTAGAGCCTCGCACGACCCTTCTAAAAGCACCCAGACCCTTCTAGAGACCCTAAAGGACCCTTCTAAAAGCCCTCAGACCCTTCTAGCGTCTACCAGGACCCTTCTAAAAGCTATCAGACCCTTCTAGAGCAACCCAGGACCCTTCTAAAAACACCCAGACCCTTCTAGAGCCCCCTAGGACCCTTCTCAAAGACCCCAGAGCCTTCTAGAGTCCTCCAGGGCCCTTCTAAAAGCCCCCAGACCCTTCTAGAGACACGCAGGACCCTTCTAAAAGCACCCAGACCCTTCTAGATTCCCCCAGGACCCTTGTAAAAGCCCCCAGACCCTTCTAGAGCTCCTCAGGACCCTTCTAAAATCCCCCAGACCCTTCTAGAGGACCTCAGGGCTCCTCTAATGGTCCCCAGACCATTCTAGAGCCACCAATAACCTTTCTAAATGCCCACAGAGCCTTCTAGACCCTCCCCGGATCCTTCTAATAGCCCCCAGACCCTTCTAGAGCCCCCCAGGACCCTTCTAAAAGCACCCAGACCCTTCTAGATCCTCCACGGACCATTCTAAAAGCCCCCGGACCCTTCTAGACCATCACCGGATCCTTCTAAAACCACCCAGACCCATCTGGATCCTCCCAGGACCTTTCTAAAAGCCCCCAGACCATTCTAGATGACCCAGGACACTTCTGAAAGCCCCCAGACCCTTCTAGAGCCCCCCAGGACCCTTCTAAATGACCCCAGACCCATCTAGAGCCCCCCAGGACTCTTCTAATAGACTCCAGACCATTCTAGACTCCCCCAGGACCCTTCTGAATGCCCCCAGACCCTTCTAGAGCCCCTCAGAACCCTTCTAAAAGCCTCCAGACCCTTCTAGATGCCCCCAGGACCCTTCTAAAAGCCCCCAGACCCTTCTAGACCCTCCCCGAATCGTTCTAAAAGCAACCAGACCATTCTAGAGCCTCCCAGGACCCTTTTAAAATCCCTCACACCCTTCTAGAGCCCCCCAGGACCATTCTAAAAGAACCCAGACCCTTCTAGAGACCCGAAGGACCCTTCTAAAAGCCCCCAGACCCTTCTAGAGCTCCCCAGGACCTATCTAAACTCCCCCAGACCCTTCTAGAGCACCCCAGGACCATTCTAAATGTCCCCAGACCCATCTAGAGCCCCCCAGGACTCTTCTAAAAGCATGCAGACCCTTCTAGAGGCCCCCAGGACCCTTCTGAATGCCCCCAGACCCTTCTAGAGCCCCCCAGAACTCTTCTAAAAGCCTCCAGAGCCTTCTAGAGGCCCCCAGGACCCTTCTGAAAGCCCCCAGACCCTTCTAGAGCTCCCCAGGACCCTTCTAAATGCACCCAGACACTTTTAGCGCCACCCAGGACCCTTCTAAAAGACCCCAGACCCTTCTAGAGCTCCCCAGGGCCCTTCTAAAAGCACCCAGACCCTTCTAGAGCTCCCCAGGACCCTTCTAAAAGCACCCAGACCCTTCTAGAGCCCCACAGGACCCTTCTAAATGCCCCCAGACTCTTCTAGACCCACCCCGAATCCTTCTAAAAGCACCCAGACCATTCCAGAGCCTCCCAGGACCCTTCTAAAATCCCTCAGACACTTCTAGAGGCACACAGGACACTTCTAAAAGCCCCCAGAGCCTTCTAGATGCCCCCAGGACCATTCTAAAAGCCCCCACACCTTCTAGAGCACCCCAGGACCCTTCTAAAAGCCCCCAGACCCTTCTAGAGCCCCCCAGGACCCTTCTAAAAGCCCCCAGACCCTTCTAGAGACCCGCAGGACCCTTCTAAATGCCCCCAGACCCTTCTAGAGTCTCCCAGGACCCTTCTAAAAGCCCCCAGACCCTTCTAGAGCTCCCCAGGACCCTTCTAAAATACCCCAGACCCCTCTAGAGGCACCCAGGGCTCCTCTAGTGGTCCCCACACCCTTCTAGAGCCCCCAAGGACCCTTCTAAAAGCACCCAGACCCTTGTAGAGCCTCCCAGGACTCTTCTAAAAGCCCCCAGACCCTTGTAGAGCCTCCCAGGACCTTTCTAAAAGCCCCCAGACAATTCTAGACCTCCCGAGGACCCTTCTCAAAGACCCCAGAGCCTTCTAGAGTCCTCCAGGGCCCTTCTAAAAGCCCCCAGACCCTTATAGAGACACGCAGGACCCTTCTAAAAGCCCCCAGACCCTTCTAGATTCCCCCAGGACACTTGTAAAAGCCCCCAGACCCTTCTAGAGCTCCTCAGGACCCTTCTAAAATCCCCCAGACCCTTCTAGAGGACCCCAGGGCTCCTCTAATGGTCCCCAGACCCTTCTAGAGCCACCAAGGACCCTTCTAAATGCCCCCAGAGCCTTCTAGACCCTCCCCGGATCCTTCTAATAGCCCCCAGACCCTTCTAGAGCCCCCCAGGACCCTTCTAAAAGCACCCAGACCCTTCTAGAGCCTCCACGGACCATTCTAAAAGCCCCCGGACCCTTCTAGATCCCCCCAGGACCCATCTAAAAGCCCCCAGACCCTTCTACAGCCCCACAGGACCCTTCTAAAAGCCCCCAGACCCTTCTAGAGCCACCCAGGACCTTTCTGAAAGCACCCAGACCCTTCTAGAGGCCCCCAGGACCCTTCTGAAAGCACCCAGACCCTTCTAGAGCTCCCAAGGACCCTTCTAAAAGCCGCCAGACACTTCTAGAGCCTCCCCGGATCCTTCTAAAATCATCCAGACATTTGTAGAGCCCCCCAGGACCCTTCTAAAAGCACCCAGACCCTTCTAGACCATCCCCGGATCCTTCTAAAACCACCCAGACCCATCTGGATCCTCCCAGGACCTTTCTAAAAGCCCCAAGACCATTCTAGATGACCCAGGACCCTTCTAAAAGCACCCAGACCCTTCTAGAGCCCCCCAGGACACTTCTGAAAGCCCCCAGACCCTTCTAGAGCCCCCCAGGACCCTTCTAAATGACCCCAGACCCATCTAGAGCCCCCCAGGACTCTTCTAATAGACTCCAGACCCTTCTAGAGGCCCCCAGGACCTTTCTGAATGCTCCCAGACCCTTCTAGAGCCCCCCAGAACTCTTCTAAAAGCCTCCAGACCCTTCTAGAGGCCCCCAGGACCCTTCTAAAAGCCCCCAGACCCTTCTAGAGACACCCAGGACCCTTCTAAAAGCACCCAGACACTTCTAGCGCCCTCAGGACCCTTCTAAAAGCCTCCAGACCCTTCTAGAGCTCCCCAGGACCCTTCTAAAAGCACCAAGACCCTTCGAGATGCCCCCAGGACCCTTCTAAAAGACCTCACACCATTCTAGAGCCCTCCAGGACCATTCTAAAAGAACCCAGACCCTTCTAGAGACCCGAAGGACCCTTCTAAAAGCACTCAGACCCTTCTAGAGTCTCCCAGGACCCTTCTAAAAGCACCCAGACCCTTCTAGAGCTCCCCAGGACCTATCTAAACTACCCCAGACCCTTCTAGAGCCCCCCAGGACCATTCTAAATGTCCCCAGACCCATCTAGAGCCCCCCAGGACTCTTCTAAAAGCATCCAGACCCTTCTAGAGGCCCCCAGGACCCTTCTGAATGCCCCCAGACCCTTCTAGAGCCCCCCAGAACTCTTCTAAAAGCCTCCAGACCCTTCTAGAGGCCCCCAGGACCCTTCTGAAAGCCCCCAGACCCTTCTAGAGCTCCCCAGGACCCTTTAAATGCACCCAGACACTTTTAGCGCCACCCAGGACCCTTCTAAAAGACCCCAGACCCATCTAGAGCTCCCCAGGACCCTTCTAAAAGCACCCAGACCCTTCTAGAGCCCCCCAGGACCCTTCTAAAAGCACCCAGACCCTTCTAGAGCCCCACAGGACCCTTCTAAATGCCCCCAGACTCTTCTAGACCCTCCCCGAATCCTTCTAAAAGCACCCAGACCATTCCAGAGCCTCCCAGGACCCTTCTAAAATACACCAGACCCCTCTAGAGGCCCCCAGGGCTCCTCTAGTGGTCCCCACACCCTTCTAGAGCCCCCAAGGACCCTTCTAAAAGCCCCCAGACCCTTCTAGAGACACGCAGGACTCTTCTAAAAGCCCCCAGACCCTTCTAGAGCCTCCCAGGACCTTTCTAAAAGCCCCCAGACAATTCTAGACCTCCCGAGGACCCTTCTCAAAGACCCCAGAGCCTTCTAGAGTCCTCCAGGGCCCTTCTAAAAGCCCCCAGACCCTTATAGAGACACGCAGGACCCTTCTAAAAGCCCCCAGACCCTTCTAGATTCCCCCAGGACCCTTGTAAAAGCACCCAGACCCTTCTAGAGCTCCTCAGGACCCTTCTAAAATCCCCCAGACCCTTCTAGAGGACCCCAGGGCTCCTCTAATGGTCCCCAGACCCTTCTAGAGCCAATAAGGACCCTTCTAAATGCCCCCAGAGCCTTCTAGACCCTCCCCGGATCCTTCTAATAGCCCCCAGACCCTTCTAGAGCCCCCCAGGACCCTTCTAAAAGCACCCAGACCCTTCTAGAGCCTCCACGGACCATTCTAAAAGCCCCCGGACCCTTCTAGAGCCCCCCAGGACCCATCTAAAAGCCCCCAGACCCTTCTACAGCCCCACAGGACCCTTCTAAAAGCCCCCAGACCCTTCTAGAGCCACCCAGGACCTTTCTGAAAGCACCCAGACCCTTCTAGGTGCCCCCAGGACCCTTCTGAAAGCACCCAGACCCTTCTAGAGCTCCCAAGGACCCTTCTAAAAGCCGCCAGACACTTCTAGAGCCTCCCCGGATCCTTCTAAAATCATCCAGACATTTGTAGAGCCCCCCAGGACCCTTCTAAAAGCACCCAGACCCTTCTAGACCATCACCGGATCCTTCTAAAACCACCCAGACCCATCTGGATCCTCCCAGGACCTTTCTAAAAGCCCCCAGACCATTCTAGATTACCCAGGACCCTTCTAAAAGCCCCCAGACCCTTCTAGAACCCCCCAGGACACTTCTGAAAGCCCCCAGACCCTTCTAGAGCCCCCCAGGACCCTTCTAAATGACCCCAGACCCATCTAGAGCCCCCCAGGACTCTTCTAATAGACTCCAGACCCTTCTAGAGGCCCGAAGGACCCTTCTGAATGCCCCCAGACCCTTCTAGAGCCCCCTAGGACCCTTCTATAAAGCCTCCAGACCCTTCTAGAGGCCCCCAGGACCCTTCTAAAAGCAACCAGACCCTTCTAGAGCCTCCCAGGACCCTTTTAAAATCCCTCAGACACTTCTAGAGGCCCCCAGGAACCTTCTAAAAGCCATCAGAGTCTTCGAGATGCCCCCAGGACCCTTCTAAAAGACCTCACACCCTTCTAGAGCACCCCAGGACCATTCTAAAAGAACACAGACCCTTCTAGAGACCCGAAGGACCCTTCTAAAAGCACTCAGACCCTTCTAGAGTCTCCCAGGACCCTTCTAAAAGCACCCAGACCCTTCTAGAGCTCCCCAGGACCTATCTAAACTCCCCCAGACCCTTCTAGAGCCCCCCAGGACAATTCTAAATGTCCCCAGACCCATCTAGAGCCCCCCAGGACTCTTCTAAAAGCATCCAGACCCTTCTAGAGGCCCCCAGGACCCTTCTGAATGCCCCCAGACCCTTCTAGAGCCCCCCAGAACTCTTCTAAAAGCCTCCAGAGCCTTCTAGAGGCCCCCAGGACCCATCTGAAAGCCCCCAGACCCTTCTAGAGCTCCCCAGGACCCTTCTAAATGCACCCAGACACTTTTAGCGCCACCCAGGACCCTTCTAAAAGACCCCAGACCCTTCTAGAGCCCCACAGGACCCTTCTAAATGCCCCCAGACTCTTCTAGACCCTCCCCGAATCCTTCTAAAAGCACCCAGACCATTCCAGAGCCTCCCAGGACCCTTCTAAAATCCCTCAGACACTTCTAGAGGCCCACAGGTCCCCTCTAGTGGTCCCCAGACCCTTCTAGAGCCCCCAAGGACCATTCTAAAAGCCCCCAGACCCTTCTAGAGGCCCCTAGGGCCCCTCTAATGGTCCCCAGACCCTTCTAGAGCCCCAAGGACCCTTCTAAAAGCCCCCAGACCCTTCTAGAGACCCGCAGGACCCTTCTAAATGCCCCCAGACCTTTCTAGAGGCCCCCAGGATCCTTCTAAAATCCCCCAGACCCTTCTAGAGCCCCCCAGGACCCTTCTAAAAGCCCCCAGACCCTTCTAGAGCTCCCCAATACCCGTCTAAAATACCCAAGACCCTTCTAGAGGTCCCCAGGGCCCCTCTAGTGGTCCCCAGACCCTTCTAGAGCCCCCAAGGACCATTCTAAAAGCCCCCAGACCCTTCAAGAGCTCCCCAGAACCCTTCTAAAATCCCCCAGACCCTTCTAGAGGCACCTAGGGCCCCTCTAATGTCCCCAGACCCTTCTAGAGCCCCCAAGGACCCTTCTAAAAGCCCCCAGACCCTTCTAGAGACCCGCAGGACCCTTCTAAAAGACCCCAGACCCTTGTAGACGATCCCTGGATCCTTCTAATAGCCCCCAGACCCTTCTAGAGCCCCCCAGGACCCTTCTAAAAGTCCCCAGACCCTTCTAGACCCTCCTGGATCCTTCTAAAAGCACCCATACCCTTCTAAAGCCTCCCAGGACCCTTATAAAATCCCTCAGACCATTCTAGAGCCCCCAGGACCCTTCTAAAAGCTCCCAGACCCTTCTAGAGACCCGCAGGACCCATCTAAATGCCCCCAGACCCTTCTAGAGTTTCCCAGGACCCTTCTAAAAGCCCCCAGACCCTTCTAGAGCTCCCCAGGACCCTTCTAAAATACCCCAGACTCTTCTAGAGGCCTCCAGGGCCCCTCTAGTGGTCCCCAGACCCTTCTAGAGCCCCCAAGGACCATTCTAAAAGCCCCCAGACCCTTCTAGAGGCCCCTAGGGCCCCTCTAAATGGTCCCCAGACCCTTCTAGAGCCCCAAGGACCCTTCTAAAAGCACCCAGACCCTTCTAGAGACCCGCAGGACCATTCTAAATGCCCCCAGACCTTAGTAGAGGCCCCCAGGATCCTTCTAAAATCCCCCAGACCCTTCTAGAGCCCCCCAGGACACTTCTAAATGCCCCCAGACCCTTCTAGAGCCCCCCAGGACCATTCTAAAAGCCCTCAGACCCTTCTAGAGCCTCCCAGGACCCTTCTGAAAGCCCCCAGACCTTCTAGATGCGCCCAGGACCCTTCTAAAAGACCCCAGACCATTCTAGAGCCCCCCAGGACTCTTCTAAAAGCCCCCAGACCCTTCTAGAGAAGTCCAGGGCCCTTCTAAAAGCACCCAGAACCTTCTAGAGCTCCCCAGGACCCTTCTAAAATCTCTCAGACCCTTCTAGAGCCCCCAGGATCCTTCTAAAATCCCCCAGACCCTTCTAGAACCCCCCAGGACCATTCTAAAACCACCCAGACCGTTCTAGACCCTCCCCGGATCCTTCTAAAAGCACCCAGACCCTTCTAGAACCTCCCAGGACCCTTCTAAAATCCATCAGACCATTCTAGAGCCTCCCAGGACCCTTCTAAAAGCCCCCAGATCCTTCTAGAGACCGGCAGGACCCTTCTAAAAGCCTCCAGACCCTTCTAGAGCAACCCAGGACCCTTCTAAAAGCCCCCAGACCCTTCTAGAAATTCCACGTATCCTTCTAAAAGCCCCCAGACCCATCTAGATCCCCCCAGGACCCTTCTAAATGCACCCAGACCCATCTAGAGCCCCCCAGGACCCTTCTAAAAGCCTCTAGTCCCTTCTAGAGGCCACCAGGACCGTTCTGAATGCCCCCAGACCCTTCTAGAGCGCTCCAGGACCCTTCTAAAAGCCTCCAGACCCTTCTACATGCCCCCAAGACCCTTCTGAAAGCCCCCAGACCCTTCTAGAGCTCCCCAAGACCCTTCCAAATACACCCAGACACTTCTAGCGACCCCCAGGATCATTCTGAAAGCCCAGACCCTTCTAGAGCCCCCCAGGAATCGTCTAAAAGACCCCAGACCCTTCTAGAGCTCCACAGGACCCTTCTAAAAGCCCCAGACCCTTCTAGACCCTAACCGGATCCTTCTAAAAGCACCCAGACCCTACTAGAGCCTCCCCGGACCCTTCTACAACTCCTCAGACACTTCTAGAGGCCCCCAGGACCCTTCTAAAAGCACCCAGAGATTTCTAGATGCACCCAGGACCATTCTAAAAGCTCTCACACCCTCCTAGAGCCCCCCAGGACCCTTCTAAAAGCCGCCAGACCCTTCTAGAGCCCCACAGGACACTTCTAAAAGCCCTCAGACCCTTCTAGAGACACGCAGGACCTTCTAAATGCCCCCAGACCCTTCTAGAGTCTCCCAGGACCCTTCTAAAAGCCCCCAGACCATTCTAGATCTCCCCAGGACCCTTCTAAAATACCCCAGACCTTTCTAGAGGCACCCAGGGCCCCTCTAGTGGTCCCCAGACCCTTCTAGAGCCCCCAAGGACCATTCTAAAAGCCCCCAGACCCTTCTAGAGACCCGCGGTACCCTTCTAAATGCACCCAGACCCTTCTACAGCCTACCAGGACCCTTCTAAAAGCCTCCAGACCCTTCTAGATCCCCCAAGGACCATTCTAAAAGCCCCCAGACCCATCAAGAGCTCCCCAAAACCCATCTAAAATCTCCCAGACCCTTCTAGAGGCCCCTAGGGCCCCTCTAATTGTCTCCAGACCCTTCTAGAGCCCCCAAGGGCCCTTCTAAAAGCCCCCAGACCATTCTAGAGCTCCCAGGACCCTTCTAAAATCCCTCAGACCCTTCTAGAGCCCCCCAGGACCCTTCTAAAATCCCCCAGACCCTTCTAGAGCCCCCAGGACACTTCTAAATGCCCCCAGACCCTTCTAGAGACCCGCAGGACCCATCTAAATGCCCCCAGACCCTTCTAGAGTTTCCCAGGACCCTTCTAAAAGCCCCCAGACCATTCTAGAGCTCCCCAGGACCCTTCTAAAATACCCCAGACCCTTCTAGAGGCCTCCAGGTCCCCTCTAGTGGTCCCCAGACCCTTCTAGAGCCCCCAAGGACCATTCTAAAAGCCCCAGACCCTTCTAGAGGCCCCTAGGGCCCCTCTAATGGTCCCCAGACCCTTCTAGAGACCCAAGGACCATTCTAAAAGCCCCCAGACCCTTCTAGAGACCCGCAGGACCCTTCTAAATGCACCAGGACCTTTCTAGAGGCCCCCAGGATCCTTCTAAAATCCCCAGACCCTTCTAGAGCCCCCCAGGACACTTCTAAATGCCCCCAGACCCTTCTAGAGCCCCCCAGGACCCTTCTAAAAGCCCCCAGACCCTTCTAGAGCTCCCCAATACCCGTCTAAAATACCCAAGACCCTTCTAGAGGTCCCCAGGGCCCCTCTAGTGGTCTCCAGACCCTTCTAGAGCCCCCAAAGACCATTCTAAAAGCCCCCAGACCCTTCAAGAGCTCCCCAGAACCCTTCTAAAATCCCCCAGACCCTTCTAGAGGCACCTAGGGCCCCTCTAATGGTCCCCAGACCCTTCTAGAGCCCCCAAGGACCCTTCTAAAAGCCCCCAGACCCTTCTAGAGACCCGCAGGACCCTTCTAAAAGACCCCAGACCCTTGTAGACGATCCCTGGATCCTTCTAATAGCCCCCAGACCCTTCTAGAGCCACCCAGGACCCTTCTAAAAGTCCCCAGACCCTTCTAGACCCTCCCTGGATCCTTCTAAAAGCACCCATACCCTTCTAAAGCCTCCCAGGACCCTTATAAAATCCCTCAGACCATTCTAGAGCCCCCCAGGACCCTTCTAAAAGCTCCCAGACCCTTCTAGAGACCCGCAGGACCCATCTAAATGCCCCCAGACCCTTCTAGAGTTTCCAGGACCCTTCTAAAAGCCCCAGACCCTTCTAGAGCTCCCCAGGACCCTTCTAAAATACCCCAGACTCTTCTAGAGGCCTCCAGGGCCCCTCTAGTGGTCCCCAGACCCTTCTAGAGCCCCCAAGGACCATTCTAAAAGCCCCAGACCCTTCTAAAGGCCCCTAGGGCCCCTCTAATGGTCCCCAGACCCTTCTAGAGCCCCAAGGACCCTTCTAAAAGCCCCCAGACCATTCTAGAGTCCCGCAGGACCCTTCTAAATGCCCCCAGACCTTTCTAGAGGCCCCCAGGATCCTTCTAAAATCCCCCAGACCCTTCTAGAGCCCCCCAGGACACTTCTAAATGCCCCCAGACCCTTCTAGAGCCCCCCAGGACCATTCTAAAAGCCCTCAGACCCTTCTAGATGCGCCCAGGACCCTTCTAAAAGAACCCAGACCATTCTAGAGCCCCCCAGGACTCTCTAAAAGCCCCCAGACCCTTCTAGAGAAGTCCAGGGCCCTTCTAAAAGCACCCAGACCCTTCTAGAGCTCCCCAGGACCCTTCTAAAATCCCTCAGACCCTTCTAGAGCCCCCCAGGATCCTTCTAAAATCCCCCAGACCCTTCTAGAACCCCCCAGGACCATTCTAAAACCACCCAGACCGTTCTAGACCCTCCCCGGATCCTTCTAAAAGCACCCAGACCCTTCTAGAACCTCCCAGGACCCTTCTAAAATCCATCAGACCATTCTAGAGCCTCCCAGGACCCTTCTAAAAGCCCCCAGATCCTTCTAGAGACCCGCAGGACCTTCTAAAAGCCTCCAGACCCTTCTAGATCAACCCAGGACCCTTCTAAAAGCCCCCAGACCCTTCTAGAAATTCCACGTATCCTTCTAAAAGCCCCCAGACCCATCTAGATCCCCCAGGACCCTTCTAAAAGCCTCTAGTCCCTTCTAGAGGCCACCAGGACCGTTCTGAATGCCCCAGACCCTTCTAGAGCGCTCCAGGACCCTTCTAAAAGCCTCCAGACCCTTCTACATGCCCCCAAGACCCTTCTGAAAGCCCCCAGACCCTTATAGAGCTCCCCAAGACCCTTTCAAATACACCCAGACACTTCTAGCGACCCCCAGTATCATTCTGAAAGCCCCAGACCCTTCTAGAGCTCCCCAGGACTCTTCTAAAAGGCCCCAGAGCCTTCTAGAGCACCCCAGGAATCGTCTAAAAGACCCCAGACCCTTCTAGAGCTCCACAGGACCCTTCTAAAAGCCCCAGACCCTTCTAGACCCTAACCGGATCCTTCTAAAAGCACCCAGACCCTACTAGAGCCTCCCCGGACCCTTCTACAACTCCTCAGACACTTCTAGAGGCCCCCAGGACCCTTCTAAAAGCACCCAGAGATTTCTAGATGCACCCAGGACCATTCTAAAAGCTCTCACACCCTTCTAGAGCCCCCCAGGACCCTTCTAAAAGACCCCAGACCTTCTAGAGCCCCACAGGACCCTTCTAAAAGCCCTCAGACCCTTCTAGAGACACGCAGGACCTTCTAAATGCCCCCAGACCCTTCTAGAGTCTCCCAGGACCCTTCTAAAAGCCCCCAGAGCCTTCTAGATCTCCCCAGGACCCTTCTAAAAGCCCCCAGACCCTTCTAGAGCACCCCAGGACCCTTATAAAAGCCCCCACAGCCTTCTAGATGCCCCCAGGACCCTTCTGAAAGCCCCCACACCATTCTAGAGCCACACCGGAACCTTCTAAAAGCCTCCAGACCCTTCTAGAGCCCCCCAGGACCCTTCTAAAAGCCCCTAGACCCTTCTAGAGGCCCCAGGACTCTTCTAAAAGCCGCCAGGCCCTTTCTAGAGGCCCCCAGGACTCTTCTAAATGCCCCCAGACCCTTCTAGAGGCCCCCTGGACCCTTCTAAAAGCCTCCAGACATTTGTAGAGCCCCCCAGGACCCTTCTAAATGCACCCAGACCAATCTAGACCCTCTCCGGATCCTTCTAAAAGCACCCAGACCCATCTGGATCCTCCCAGGACCCTTCTAAAAGACTCCAGACCCTTCTAGATGCGCCCAGGACCCTTCTAAAAGCTTCCAGACCCTTCTAGAGGCCCCCAGGACCCTTCTGAAAACACCCAGACCCTTCTAGAGCCCACCAGGACCCTTCTAAATGCCCCCAGACCCTTCTAGAGCCGCCCAGGGCCCCTCTAAAAGCTTCCAGACCCTTCTAGAGGCCCCCAGGACCCTTCTGAATGCCCCCAGACCCTTCTAGAGCCCCCCAGGACCCTTCTAAAAGACTCCAGACCCTTCTACAGCCCCCCAGGACCCTTCTGAAAGCCCCCAGACCCTTCTAGAGCTACCCAGGACCCTTCTAAAATCCCCCAGACGCTTCTAGAGCCCCTTAGGACCCTTCTAAAAGCACCCAGACCCTTAAAGCACCCAGACCCTTCTAGAGCCCCCTAGGCCCCTTCTAAAACCATCCTGACCCTTCTAGAGCCCCACAGGACCCTTCTAAAAACCTCCAGACCCTTCTAGACCCTCCCTGGATCATTCTAAAAGCACCCAGACCCTTCTAGAGCCTCCCAGGACCCTTCTAAAATCCCTCAGACAATTCTAGAGGCCCCCAGGACCCTTCTAAAAGCCCCTAGGGCCTTCTAGATCTCCCCAGGACCCTTCTGAAAACACCCAGACCCTTCTAGAGCCCACCAGGACCCTTCTAAATGCCCCCAGACCCTTCTAGAGCCTCCCAGGACACTTCTAAAAGCACCCAGACCCTTCTAGAGACCCGCAGGACCCATCTGAAAGCCCCCAGACCATTCTAGAGCCCCCCAGGACCCTTCTAAAAGACTCCAGACCCTTCTACAGCCCCGCAGGACCCATTTAAAAGCCCACAGACTATTCTAGAGGCCCGCAGGACCCGTCTAAAAGACTCTAGACCCTTCTAGAGCCCCCCAGGACCTTTCTAAAAGCACCCAGACCCTTCTAGAGGCTCCCCGGACCCTTATAAAAGCACCCAGTGCCTTCTAGAGACTCCCAGGTCCCTTCTAAAAGACCCAGACCCTTCTAGAGCCCCCTAGGATCCTTCAAAAAGCCCGCAGACCCTTCTAGGGCCCCGTAGGACCCATCTAAAAGCCCCCAGACCCTTCTAGAGGCCCCCAGGACCCTTCTAAAAGCCCCCAGACCCTTCTAGAGCCCCCTAGGACCCATCTAAAAGCCTCCAGAGCCTTCTAGAGGCCCCCATGACCCTTCTAAAAGCACCCAGACCCTTCTAGACCCTCCCCGGATCCTTCTAAAAGCCCCCAGACCCTTCTATAGCCCCCCAAGACCCTTCTAAAAGCCCCCAGACCCTTCTAGACCCTCCCCGGATCCTTCTAAAAGACCCCAGACCCTTCTAGAGCCTCCCAGGACACTTCTAAAGCCCCCAGACCCTTCTAGAACCTCCCCGGATCCTTCTAAAAGCACCCAGACCCATCTGGATCCTCCCAGGACCCTTCTAAAAGCCCCCAGACCATTCTAGAGTCACCTAGGGCCCCTCTTAAGGCACCCCATCCCTTCTAGATCACCCCAGGACCCTTCTAAAAGTCCCCAGACCCTTCTAGAGGACCCCAGGGCCACTCTTAAGGCAACCCGTCCCTTCTAGAGCCCCCCAGGACCATTCTAAAAGCCCCCAGACCCTTCTAGAGCCCACCCCGGACCCTTCTAAAAGCCCCCAGACCCTTCTAGAGGCCCCCAGGACCCTTCTGAAAGCCAGCAGAACATTCTAGAGCCCCCCAGGACCCTTCTAAGGGCACCCAGAACCTTCTAGAGCCCCCCAGGACCCTTCCAAAAGCCCCCAGACCCTTCTAGATACACCCAGGACCCTTCTGAAAGCCCCCAGAGCCTTCTAGAGCCCGCCAGGACCCTTCTAAAAGCCCCCAGACCCTTCTAGAGCATCCGACGACCCTTCAAAATGCACCCAGACCCTTCTAGAGCATCCCAGGACCCTTCTAAATGCACCCAGACCCTTCTAGAGACACCCTGGACCCTTCTGAAAGCCCCCAGAACCCTCTAGAGCCACCCAGAACCCTTCTAAAAGCCCGCAGACCCTTCTAGAGCCTCCCAGGACCCTTCTAAAAGCACCCAGACCCTTCTAGAGACCCCCAGGACCCTTCTAAAAGCCCCAGACCCTTCTACAGCCCCCCAGCACCCTTCTAAAAGTCCCCAGACCCTTCTAGATCCTCCCAGGACCCTTCTAAAAGCCCCCAGACCCTTCTAGAGCCCCCGAGGACCCTTCTACAATCTCCCAGACTCTTCTAGAGCCCACCAGGACCATTCTGAAAGTACCCAGACCCTTCTAGAGCCCCGCAGGACCCTTCTGAACGCACCCAGACCTTTCTCGAGGCCGCCTGGACCCTTCTAAAAGCCCCCAGACCCTTCTAGAGCCCCCCCGGACCCCTCTAAAAAATCCCAGACCCTTCTAGAGGCCCCCTGGACCCTTCTGAAAGCCCCCAGACCCTTCTAGAGCCCCCCAGGACCCTTATAAAAGCACCCAGACCCTTCTAGAGCCCCCCAGGACCCTTCTAAAAGCCCCCAGACCCTTCTAGAGGCACCCAGGGCCCATCTTAAGGCCCCCAGACCCTTCTAGAGCCCCCCAGGACCCTTCTATAAGCCCCCAGACCATTCTAGAGCGCCCCTGGACCATTCTAAAAGACCCCAGACCCTTCTAGAGCCCCCCAGGACCATTCTAAAAGCCCCCAGACCCTTCTAGAGACCCCCAGGACCCTTCTGAAAGCCCCCAGAACCTTCTAGAGCCCGCCAGGACCTTTCTAAAAGCCACCAGACCTTTCTAGAGCATCCGAGGACCCTTCAAAAAGCACCCAGACCCTTCTAGAGCATCCCAGGACCCTTATAAAAGCCCCCAGACCCTTCTAGAGACACCCAGGACCCTTCTGAAAGGCCCCAGAACCCTCTAGAGCCACCCAGAACCCTTCTAAAAGCACCCAGACCCTTTTAGAGACCCCCAGGACCCTTCTAAAAGCCCCAGACCCTTCTAAAGCCACCCAGCACCCTTCTAAAAGCCCCCAGACCCTTCTATAGCCTCCCAGGACCCTTCTAAAAGCCCCCAGACTCTTCTAGAGACCCCCAGGACTCTTCTAAAAGCACCCAGACCCTTCTAGAGCCACCCAGGACCTTTCTACAAGACCCAAGACCCTTCTAGATCCCCCAAGGACCCTTCTAAAAGACCCCAGACCCGTCTAGAGCACCCCAGGACCCTTCTAAAAGCTCCCAGACCCTTCTAGGGCCCCCCAGGGCCCTTCTAAAAGCACTCAGACCCTTCTAGAGGCCACCAGGACCTTTCTAAAAGCCCCCAGAACCCTCTAGATACACCCAGGACCCTTCTGAAAGCACCCAGACCCTTCTAGAGCCCCCCAGGACCATTCTAAAGGCCCCCAGACCCTTCTAGACCCTCCCCGAATCAATCTAAAAGCCCCCAGACCCTTCTAGAGCACCCCAGGACCCTTCTAAAAGCCCCCAGACCCATCTAGAGCACCCCAGGACCCTTCTAAAAGTCCCCAGACCCTTCTAGAGCCTCCCAGGACCCTTCTAAAAGCCCCCAGACCATTCTAGAGGAACCCAGGACCCTTCTGAATGCCAGCAGAACATTCTAGAGCCCCCCAGAACCCTTCAAAAGGCACCCAGACCCATCTAGAGCCCCCCAGGACCCTTCTAAAAGCCCCCAGACCATTCTAGAGACCCCCAGGACCCTTCTGAAAGCCCCCAGACCTTCTAGAGCCCACCAGGATCCTTCTAAAAGCCCCCAGACCCTTCTAGAGCATCCTAGGACCCTTCAAAAAGCACCCAGACCCTTCTAGAGCATCCCAGGACCCTTCTAAAAGCCCCCAGACCATTCTAGAGACCCCCAGGACCCTTCTAAAAGCTCCCAGACCCTTCTAGAGCCACCCAGGACACTTCTAAAAGCCCCCAGACCCTTCTAGAGCCTCCCAGAACCCTTCTAAAAGCACCCAGACCTTTCTAGAGGCCCCCAGGACCCTTCTAAAGGCCCCCAGACCTTTCTAGACCCTCCCTGGATCCTTCTAAAAGCTACCAGACCATTCTAGAGTTCCCCAGGACCCTTCTAAAGGCACCCAGACCTTTCTAGACCCTCCCCGGATCATTCTAAAAGCGCCCAGACCCTTCTAGAGGCCCCCAGGACCCTTCTAAAAGCCCCTAGACCCTTCTAGAGGCCCCCAGGACCCTTCTAAAAGCCCCCAGAACCTTTTAGAGCACCACAGGACCCTTCTAAAAGCACCCAGACCATTCTAGAGCCCCCCAGGACCATTCTAAAAGCCGCCAGACCCTTCTAGAGACCCCCAGGACCAATCTAAAAGCCCCCAGAACCATCTAGAGCCCCCCATGACCTTTCTAAAATGCCCCAGACCCTTCTAGAGCATCCCAGGACCCTTCTAAAAGCCCCCAGACCCTTCTAGAGCCTCCCAGGACCATTCTAAAAGCCCCCAGACCCATCTAGAGGCACCCAGGGCCCATCTTAATGACCCCAGACCCTTCTAGAGCCACCCAGCACCCTTCTAAATGCCCCCAGACCCTTCTAGAGCAACACAGGACCCTTCTAAAAGCCCCCAGACCCTTCTAGAGACCCCCAGGACCATTCTAAAAGCACCCATACCCTTCTAGAGCCACCCAGGACCTTTCTACAAGCCCAAAGACCCTTCTAGATCCCCCAAGGACCTTTCTAAAAGCCCCCAGACCCTTCTAGAGCACCCCAGGACCCATCTAAAAGCCCCCAGACCCTTCTAGAGCCCCCGAGGACCCTTCTACAAGCTCCCAGACTCTTCTAGAGCCCACCAGGACCATTCTGAAAGTACCCAGACCTTTCTAGAGACCCCCAGGACCCTTCTAAAAGCCCCAGACCCTTCTACAGCCACCCAGCACCCTTCTAAAAGCCCCCAGACCCTTCTAGATCCTCCCAGGACCCTTCTAAAAGCCCCCAGACCCTTCTAGAGCCCAGGAGGACCCTTCTACAAGCTCCCAGACTCTTCTAGAGCCCACCAGGACCATTCTGAAAGTACCCAGACCCTTCTAGAGCCCCGCAGGACCCTTCTGAAGGCACCCAGACCTTTCTAGAGGCCGCCTGGACCCTTCTAAAAGTCCCCAGACCCTTCTAGAGCCCCCCCGGACCCCTCTAAAAGCCCCCAGACCCTTCTAGAGGCCCCCTGGACCCTTCTGAAAGCCCCCAGACCCTTCTAGAGCCCCCCAGGACCCTTATAAAAGCACCCAGACCCTTCTAGAGCGCCCCTGGACCATTCTAAAAGCCCCCAGACCCTTCTAGAGCCCCCCAGGACCATTCTAAAAGCCCCCAGACCCTTCTAGAGACCCCCAGGACCCTTCTGAAAGACCCCAGAACCTTCTAGAGCCCGCCAGGACCCTTCTAAAAGCCCCCAGACCCTTCTAGAGCATCCGAGGACCCTTCAAAAAGCAAGTAGACCTTTCTAGAGCATCCCAGGACCCTTCTAAAAGCCTCCAGACCCTTCTAGAGACCCCCAGGACTCTTCTAAAAGCACCCAGACCCTTCTAGCGCCACCCAGGACCTTTCTACAAGACCCAAGACACTTCTAGATCCCCCAAGGACCCTTCTAAAAGCCCCCAGACCCTTCTAGAGCACCCCAGGACCCTTCTAAAAGCTCCCAGACCCTTCTAGGGCCCCCCAGGGCCCTTCAAAAGCACTCAGACCCTTCTAGAGGCCCCCAGGACCCTTCTAAAAGCCCCCAGAACCCTCTAGATACACCCAGGACCCTTCTAAAAGCACCCAGACCCTTCTAGAGCCCCCCAGGACCATTCTAAAGGCCCCCAGACCCTTCTAGACCCTCCCCGAATCAATCTAAAAGCCCCCAGACCCTTCTAGAGCACCCCAGGACCCTTCTAAAAGCCCCCAGACCCTTCTAGAGCACCCCAGGACCCTTCTAAAAGTCCCCAGACCCTTCTAGAGCCTCCCAGGACCCTTCTAAAAGCCCCCAGACCCTTCTAGAGCCCACCTCGGACAATACTAAAAGCCCCCAGACCATTCTAGAGGCACCCAGGACCCTTCTGAATGCCAGCAGAACATTCTAGAGCCCCCCAGAACCCTTCTAAAGGCACCCAGACCCAACTAGAGCCCCCCAGGACCCTTCTAAAAGAACCCAGACCATTCTAGGGACCCCCAGGACCCTTCTGAATGCCTCCAGAACCTTCTAGAGCCCACCAGGACCCTTCTAAAACCCCCCAGACCCTTCTAGAGCATCCTAGGACCCTTCAAAAAGCACACAGACCCTTCTAGAGCATCCCAGGACCCTTCTAAAAGCCCCCAGACCATTCTAGAGACCCCCAGGACCCTTCTAAAAGCACCCAGACCTTTCTAGAGCCACCCAGGACCCTTCTAAAGGCATCCAGACCTTTCTAGACCCTCCCTGGATCCTTCTAAAAGCTACCAGACCATTCTAGAGTTCCCCAGGACCCTTCTAAAGGCACCCAGATCCTTCTAGACCCTCCCCGGATCATTCTAAAAGCCCCCAGACCCTTCTAGAGGCCCCCAGGACCCTTCTAAAAGCCCCTAGACCCTTCTAGAGGCCCCCAGGACCCTTCTAAAAGCCGCCAGACCCTTTTAGAGGCCCCCAGGACCCTTCTACAAGCCCCCTGACCCTTCTAGAGCCCACCAGGACCCTTCTAAGAGCCCCCAGACCCTTCTAGAGGCCCTCAGGACCCTTCTAAATGCCCCCAGACCCTTCTAGAGCCCCCCAGGACACTTCTACAAGCCCCAGACCCTTCTACAGCCCCGCAGGACCCATTTAAAAGCCCACAGACTATTCTAGAGGCCCCCAGGACCCGTCTAAAAGACTCTAGACCCTTCTAGAGCCCCCCAGGACCTTTCTAAAAGCACCCAGACCCTTCTAGAGGCTCCCCGGACCCTTATAAAAGCACCCAGTGCCTTCTAGAGACTCCCAGGTCCCTTCTAAAAGACCCAGACCCTTCTAGAGCCCCCTAGGATCCTTCAAAAAGCCCGCAGACCCTTCTAGGGCCCCGTAGGACCCATCTAAAAGCCCCCAGACCCTTCTAGAGGCCCCCAGGACCCTTCTAAAAGCCCCCAGACCCTTCTAGAGCCCCCTAGGACCCATCTAAAAGCCTCCAGAGCCTTCTAGAGGCCCCCATGACCCTTCTAAAAGCACCCAGACCCTTCTAGACCCTCCCCGGATCCTTCTAAAAGCCCCCAGACCCTTCTATAGCCCCCCAGGACCCTTCTAAAAGCACCCAGACCCTTCTAGAGCCCGCCAGGACCCTTCTAAAAGCCCCCAGACCCTTCTAGACCCTCCCCGGATCCTTCTAAAAGACCCCAGACCCTTCTAGAGCCTCCCAGGACACTTCTAAAGCCCCCAGACCCTTCTAGAACCTCCCCGGATCCTTCTAAAAGCACCCAGACCCATCTGGATCCTCCCAGGACCCTTCTAAAAGCCCCCAGACCATTCTAGAGTCCCCTAGGGACCCTCTTAAGGCACCCCATCCCTTCTAGATCACCCCAGGACCCTTCTAAAAGTCCCCAGACCCTTCTAGAGGACCCCAGGGCCACTCTTAAGGCAACCCGTCCCTTCTAGAGCCCCCCAGGACCATTCTAAAAGCCCCCAGACCCTTCTAGAGCCCACCCCGGACCCTTCTAAAAGCCCACAGACCCTTCTAGAGGCCCCCAGGACCCTTCTGAAAGCCAGCAGAACATTCTAGAGCCCCCCAGGACCCTTCTAAGGGCACCCAGAACCTTCTAGAGCCCCCCAGGACCCTTCCAAAAGCCCCCAGACCCTTCAAGATACACCCAGGACCCTTCTGAAAGCCCCCAGAGCCTTCTAGAGCATCCGACGACCCTTCAAAATGCACCCAGACCCTTCTAGAGCATCCCAGGACCCTTCTAAATGCACCCAGACCCTTCTAGAGACACCCAGGACCCTTATGAAAGCCCCCAGAACCCTCTAGAGCCACCCAGAACCCTTCTAAAAGCCCGCAGACCCTTCTAGAGCCTCCCTGGACCTCTCTAAAAGCACCCAGACCCTTCTAGAGACCCCCAGGACCCTTCTAAAAGCCCCAGACCCTTCTACAGCCCCCCAGCACCCTTCTAAAAGTCCCCAGACCCTTCTAGATCCTCCCAGGACCCTTCTAAAAGCCCCCAGACCCTTCTAGAGCCCCCGAGGACCCTTCTACAATCTCCCAGACTCTTCTAGAGCCCACCAGGACCATTCTGAAAGTACCCAGACCCTTCTAGAGCCCCGCAGGACCCTTCTAAAAGCACCCAGACACTTCTAGAGGCACCCAGGGCCCATCTTAAGGCCTCCAGACCCTTCTAGAGGCCCCCAGGACCCTTCTATAAGCCCCCAGACCCTTCTAGAGCGGCCCAGGACCCTTCTAAAAGACCCCAGACCCTTCTACAGACCCCAAGGACCCTATAAAAGCACCCAGACCCATCTAGAGCCCCCCAGGACCATTCTAAAAGACCCTAGACCTTTCTAGAGGCCCCCAGGACCCTTCTGAAAGCCCCCAGAACCTTCTAGAGCACCCCAGGACCATTCTAAAAGTACCCAGACACTTCTAGAGCCTCCCAGGACCCTTCTAAAAGCCCCCAGACCCTTCTAGAGCCCACCTCGGACCCTTCTAAAAGCCCCCAGACCATTCTAGAGGCACCCAGGACCCTTCTGAATGCCAGCAGAACATTCTAGAGGCCCCCAGGACCCTTCTAAAGGCACCCAGACCCTTCTAGAGCCTCCCAGGACCCTTCTAAAAGCACCCAGACCTTTCTAGAGCCCCCCAGGACCCTTCTAAAGGCCCCCAGACCTTTCTAGACCCTCCCTGGATCCTTCTAAAAGCTACCAGACCATTCTAGAGTTCCCCAGGACCCTTCTAAAGGCACCCAGACCCTTCTAGACCCTCCCCGGATCATTCTAAAAGCCCCCAGACCCTTCTAGAGGCCCCCAGGACCCTTCTAAAAGCCCCTAGACCCTTCTAGAGGCCCCCAGGACCCTTCTAAAAGCCGCCAGACCCTTTTAGAGGCCCCCAGGACCCTTCTAAGAGCCCCCAGACCCTTCTAGAGGCCCTCAGGACTCTTGTAAATGCCCCCAGACCCTTCTAGAGCCCCCAGGACCCTTCTACAAGCCCCCAGACCCTTCTACAGCCCCGCAGGACCCATTTAAAAGCCCACAGACTATTCTAGAGGCCCCCAGGACCCGTCTAAAAGACTCTAGACCCTTCTAGAGCCCCCCAGGACCTTTCTAAAAGCACCCAGACCCTTCTAGAGGCTCCCCGGACCCTTATAAAGCACCCAGTGCCTTCTAGAGACTCCCAGGACCCTTCTAAAAGCCCCCAGACCCTTCTAGAGCCCCCTAGGATCCTTCAAAAAGCCCGCAGACCCTTCTAGAGCCCCCGAGGACCCTTCTACAAGCTCCCAGACTCTTCTAGAGCCCACCTGGACCATTCTGAAAGTACCCAGACCCTTCTAGAGACCCCCAGGACCCTTCTAAAAGCCCCAGACCCTTCTACAGCCACCCAGCACCCTTCTAAAAGCCCCCAGACCCTTCTAGATCCTCCCAGGACCCTTCTAAAAGCCCCCAGACCCTTCTAGAGCCCCCGAGGACACTTCTACAATCTCCCAGACTCTTCTAGAGCCCACCAGGACCATTCTGAAAGTACCCAGACCCTTCTAGAGCCCCGCAGGACCCTTCTGAACGCACCCAGACCTTTCTAGAGGCCGCCTGGACCCTTCTAAAAGCCCCCAGACCCTTCTAGAGCACCCCCGGACCCCTCTAAAAGCCCCCAGACCCTTCTAGAAGCCCCCTGGACCCTTCTGAAAGCCCCCAGACCCTTCTAGAGCCCCCCAGGACCCTTATAAAAGCACCCAGAGCCTTCTAGAGCGCCCCTGGACCATTCTAAAAGCCCCCAGACCCTTCTAGAGCCCCCCAGGACCATTCTAAAAGCCCCCAGACCCTTCTAGAGACCCCCAGGACCCTTCTGAAAGCCCCCAGAACCTTCTAGAGCCCGCCAGGACACTTCTAAAAACCCCCAGACCCTTCTAGAGCATCCAGCACCCTTCAAAAAGCACCCAGACCTTTCTAGAGCATCCCAGGACCCTTCTAAAAGCCTCCAGACCCTTCTAGAGCCCCCCAGGACCCTTCTAAAAGCACCCAGACCTTTCTAGAGCCCCCCAGGACCCTTCTAAAGGCCCCCAGACCTTTCTAGACCCTCCCTGGATCCTTCTAAAAGCTACCAGACCATTCTAGAGTTCCCCAGGACCCTTCTAAAGGCACCCAGACCCTTCTAGACCCTCCCCGGATCATTCTAAAAGCCCCCAGACCCTTCTAGAGGCCCCCAGGACCCTTCTAAAAGCCCCTAGACCCTTCTAGAGGCCCCCAGGACCCTTCTAAAAGCCGCCAGACCCTTTTAGAGGCCCCCAGGACCCTTCTAAGAGCCCCCAGACCCTTCTAGAGGCCCTCAGGACTCTTGTAAATGCCCCCAGACCCTTCTAGAGCCCCCAGGACCCTTCTACAAGCCCCCAGACCCTTCTACAGCCCCGCAGGACCCATTTAAAAGCCCACAGACTATTCTAGAGGCCCCCAGGACCCGTCTAAAAGACTCTAGACCCTTCTAGAGCCCCCCAGGACCTTTCTAAAAGCACCCAGACCCTTCTAGAGGCTCCCCGGACCCTTATAAAGCACCCAGTGCCTTCTAGAGACTCCCAGGACCCTTCTAAAAGCCCCCAGACCCTTCTAGAGCCCCCTAGGATCCTTCAAAAAGCCCGCAGACCCTTCTAGAGCCCCCGAGGACCCTTCTACAAGCTCCCAGACTCTTCTAGAGCCCACCTGGACCATTCTGAAAGTACCCAGACCCTTCTAGAGACCCCCAGGACCCTTCTAAAAGCCCCAGACCCTTCTACAGCCACCCAGCACCCTTCTAAAAGCCCCCAGACCCTTCTAGATCCTCCCAGGACCCTTCTAAAAGCCCCCAGACCCTTCTAGAGCCCCCGAGGACACTTCTACAATCTCCCAGACTCTTCTAGAGCCCACCAGGACCATTCTGAAAGTACCCAGACCCTTCTAGAGCCCCGCAGGACCCTTCTGAACGCACCCAGACCTTTCTAGAGGCCGCCTGGACCCTTCTAAAAGCCCCCAGACCCTTCTAGAGCACCCCCGGACCCCTCTAAAAGCCCCCAGACCCTTCTAGAAGCCCCCTGGACCCTTCTGAAAGCCCCCAGACCCTTCTAGAGCCCCCCAGGACCCTTATAAAAGCACCCAGAGCCTTCTAGAGCGCCCCTGGACCATTCTAAAAGCCCCCAGACCCTTCTAGAGCCCCCCAGGACCATTCTAAAAGCCCCCAGACCCTTCTAGAGACCCCCAGGACCCTTCTGAAAGCCCCCAGAACCTTCTAGAGCCCGCCAGGACCCTTCTAAAAGCCCCCAGACCCTTCTAGAGCATCCAGCACCCTTCAAAAAGCACCCAGACCTTTCTAGAGCATCCCAGGACCCTTCTAAAAGCCTCCAGACCCTTCTAGAGCCCCCCAGGACTCTTCTAAAAGCACCCAGACCCTTCTAGAGCCACCCAGGACCTTTCTACAAGACCCAAGACACTTCTAGATCCCCCAAGGACCCTTCTAAAAGCCCCCAGACCCTTCTAGAGCACCCCAGGACCCTTCTAAAAGCTCCCAGACCCTTCTAGAGGCCCCCAGGACCCTTCTAAAAGCCCCCAGAACCCTCTAGATACATCCAGGACCCTTCTAAAAGCACCCAGACCCTTCTAGAGCCCCCCAGGACCATTCTAAAGGCCCCCAGACCCTTCTAGACCCTCCCCGAATCAATCTAAAAGCCCCCAGACCCTTCTAGAGCACCCCAGGACTCTTCTAAAAGCCCCCAGACCCTTCTAGAGCACCCCAGGACCCTTCTAAAAGTCCCCAGACCCTTCTAGAGCCTCCCAGGACCCTTCTAAAAGCCCCCAGACCCTTCTAGAGCCCACCTCGGACCCTTCTAAAAGCCCCCAGACCATTCTAGATGCACCCAGGACCCTTCTGAATGCCAGCAGAACATTCTAGAGCCCCCCAGAACCCTTCTAAAGGCACCCAGACCCAACTAGAGCCCCCCAGGACCCTTCTAAAAGAACCCAGACCATTCTAGGGACCCCCAGGACCCTTCTGAATGCCTCCAGAACCTTCTAGAGCCCACCAGGACCCTTCTAAAAGCCCCCAGACCCTTCTAGAGCATCCTAGGACCCTTCAAAAAGCACCCAGACCCTTCTAGAGCATCCCAGGACCCTTCTAAAAGCACCCAGAACATTCTAGAGACCCCCAGGACCCTTCTAAAAGCACCCAGACCTTTCTAGAGCCACCCAGGACCCTTCTAAAGGCCCCCAGACCTTTCTAGACCCTCCCTGGATCCTTCTAAAAGCTACCAGACCATTCTAGAGTTCCCCAGGACCCTTCTAAAGGCACCCAGACCCTTCTAGACCCTCCCCGGATCATTCTAAAAGCCCCCAGACCCTTCTAGAGGCCCCCAGGACCCTTCTAAAAGCCCCTAGACCCTTCTAGAGGCCCCCAGGACCCTTCTAAAAGCCGCCAGACCCTTTTAGAGGCCCCCAGGACCCTTCTAAGAGCCCCCAGACCCTTCTAGAGGCCCTCAGGACCCTTGTAAATGCCCCCAGACCCTTCTAGAGCCCCCCAGGACCCTTCTACAAGCCCCAGACCCTTCTACAGCCCCGCAGGACCCATTTAAAAGCCCACAGACTATTCTAGAGGCCCGCAGGACCCGTCTAAAAGACTCTAGACCCTTCTAGAGCCCCCCAGGACCTTTCTAAAAGCACCCAGACCCTTCTAGAGGCTCCCCGGACCCTTATAAAAGCACCCAGTGCCTTCTAGAGACTCCCAGGTCCCTTCTAAAAGACCCAGACCCTTCTAGAGCCCCCTAGGATCCTTCAAAAAGCCCGCAGACCCTTCTAGGGCCCCGTAGGACCCATCTAAAAGCCCCCAGACCCTTCTAGAGGCCCCCAGGACCCTTCTAAAAGCCCCCAGACCCTTCTAGAGCCCCCTAGGACCCATCTAAAAGCCTCCAGAGCCTTCTAGAGGCCCCCATGACCCTTCTAAAAGCACCCAGACCCTTCTAGACCCTCCCCGGATCCTTCTAAAAGCCCCCAGACCCTTCTATAGCCCCCCAAGACCCTTCTAAAAGCCCCCAGACCCTTCTAGACCCTCCCCGGATCCTTCTAAAAGACCCCAGACCCTTCTAGAGCCTCCCAGGACACTTCTAAAGCCCCCAGACCCTTCTAGAACCTCCCCGGATCCTTCTAAAAGCACCCAGACCCATCTGGATCCTCCCAGGACCCTTCTAAAAGCCCCCAGACCATTCTAGAGTCACCTAGGGCCCCTCTTAAGGCACCCCATCCCTTCTAGATCACCCCAGGACCCTTCTAAAAGTCCCCAGACCCTTCTAGAGGACCCCAGGGCCACTCTTAAGGCAACCCGTCCCTTCTAGAGCCCCCCAGGACCATTCTAAAAGCCCCCAGACCCTTCTAGAGCCCACCCCGGACCCTTCTAAAAGCCCCCAGACCCTTCTAGAGGCCCCCAGGACCCTTCTGAAAGCCAGCAGAACATTCTAGAGCCCCCCAGGACCCTTCTAAGGGCACCCAGAACCTTCTAGAGCCCCCCAGGACCCTTCCAAAAGCCCCCAGACCCTTCTAGATACACCCAGGACCCTTCTGAAAGCCCCCAGAGCCTTCTAGAGCCCGCCAGGACCCTTCTAAAAGCCCCCAGACCCTTCTAGAGCATCCGACGACCCTTCAAAATGCACCCAGACCCTTCTAGAGCATCCCAGGACCCTTCTAAATGCACCCAGACCCTTCTAGAGACACCCTGGACCCTTCTGAAAGCCCCCAGAACCCTCTAGAGCCACCCAGAACCCTTCTAAAAGCCCGCAGACCCTTCTAGAGCCTCCCAGGACCCTTCTAAAAGCACCCAGACCCTTCTAGAGACCCCCAGGACCCTTCTAAAAGCCCCAGACCCTTCTACAGCCCCCCAGCACCCTTCTAAAAGTCCCCAGACCCTTCTAGATCCTCCCAGGACCCTTCTAAAAGCCCCCAGACCCTTCTAGAGCCCCCGAGGACCCTTCTACAATCTCCCAGACTCTTCTAGAGCCCACCAGGACCATTCTGAAAGTACCCAGACCCTTCTAGAGCCCCGCAGGACCCTTCTGAACGCACCCAGACCTTTCTCGAGGCCGCCTGGACCCTTCTAAAAGCCCCCAGACCCTTCTAGAGCCCCCCCGGACCCCTCTAAAAAATCCCAGACCCTTCTAGAGGCCCCCTGGACCCTTCTGAAAGCCCCCAGACCCTTCTAGAGCCCCCCAGGACCCTTATAAAAGCACCCAGACCCTTCTAGAGCCCCCCAGGACCCTTCTAAAAGCCCCCAGACCCTTCTAGAGGCACCCAGGGCCCATCTTAAGGCCCCCAGACCCTTCTAGAGCCCCCCAGGACCCTTCTATAAGCCCCCAGACCATTCTAGAGCGCCCCTGGACCATTCTAAAAGACCCCAGACCCTTCTAGAGCCCCCCAGGACCATTCTAAAAGCCCCCAGACCCTTCTAGAGACCCCCAGGACCCTTCTGAAAGCCCCCAGAACCTTCTAGAGCCCGCCAGGACCTTTCTAAAAGCCACCAGACCTTTCTAGAGCATCCGAGGACCCTTCAAAAAGCACCCAGACCCTTCTAGAGCATCCCAGGACCCTTATAAAAGCCCCCAGACCCTTCTAGAGACACCCAGGACCCTTCTGAAAGGCCCCAGAACCCTCTAGAGCCACCCAGAACCCTTCTAAAAGCACCCAGACCCTTTTAGAGACCCCCAGGACCCTTCTAAAAGCCCCAGACCCTTCTAAAGCCACCCAGCACCCTTCTAAAAGCCCCCAGACCCTTCTATAGCCTCCCAGGACCCTTCTAAAAGCCCCCAGACTCTTCTAGAGACCCCCAGGACTCTTCTAAAAGCACCCAGACCCTTCTAGAGCCACCCAGGACCTTTCTACAAGACCCAAGACCCTTCTAGATCCCCCAAGGACCCTTCTAAAAGACCCCAGACCCGTCTAGAGCACCCCAGGACCCTTCTAAAAGCTCCCAGACCCTTCTAGGGCCCCCCAGGGCCCTTCTAAAAGCACTCAGACCCTTCTAGAGGCCACCAGGACCTTTCTAAAAGCCCCCAGAACCCTCTAGATACACCCAGGACCCTTCTGAAAGCACCCAGACCCTTCTAGAGCCCCCCAGGACCATTCTAAAGGCCCCCAGACCCTTCTAGACCCTCCCCGAATCAATCTAAAAGCCCCCAGACCCTTCTAGAGCACCCCAGGACCCTTCTAAAAGCCCCCAGACCCATCTAGAGCACCCCAGGACCCTTCTAAAAGTCCCCAGACCCTTCTAGAGCCTCCCAGGACCCTTCTAAAAGCCCCCAGACCATTCTAGAGGAACCCAGGACCCTTCTGAATGCCAGCAGAACATTCTAGAGCCCCCCAGAACCCTTCAAAAGGCACCCAGACCCATCTAGAGCCCCCCAGGACCCTTCTAAAAGCCCCCAGACCATTCTAGAGACCCCCAGGACCCTTCTGAAAGCCCCCAGACCTTCTAGAGCCCACCAGGATCCTTCTAAAAGCCCCCAGACCCTTCTAGAGCATCCTAGGACCCTTCAAAAAGCACCCAGACCCTTCTAGAGCATCCCAGGACCCTTCTAAAAGCCCCCAGACCATTCTAGAGACCCCCAGGACCCTTCTAAAAGCTCCCAGACCCTTCTAGAGCCACCCAGGACACTTCTAAAAGCCCCCAGACCCTTCTAGAGCCTCCCAGAACCCTTCTAAAAGCACCCAGACCTTTCTAGAGGCCCCCAGGACCCTTCTAAAGGCCCCCAGACCTTTCTAGACCCTCCCTGGATCCTTCTAAAAGCTACCAGACCATTCTAGAGTTCCCCAGGACCCTTCTAAAGGCACCCAGACCTTTCTAGACCCTCCCCGGATCATTCTAAAAGCGCCCAGACCCTTCTAGAGGCCCCCAGGACCCTTCTAAAAGCCCCTAGACCCTTCTAGAGGCCCCCAGGACCCTTCTAAAAGCCCCCAGAACCTTTTAGAGCACCACAGGACCCTTCTAAAAGCACCCAGACCATTCTAGAGCCCCCCAGGACCATTCTAAAAGCCGCCAGACCCTTCTAGAGACCCCCAGGACCAATCTAAAAGCCCCCAGAACCATCTAGAGCCCCCCATGACCTTTCTAAAATGCCCCAGACCCTTCTAGAGCATCCCAGGACCCTTCTAAAAGCCCCCAGACCCTTCTAGAGCCTCCCAGGACCATTCTAAAAGCCCCCAGACCCATCTAGAGGCACCCAGGGCCCATCTTAATGACCCCAGACCCTTCTAGAGCCACCCAGCACCCTTCTAAATGCCCCCAGACCCTTCTAGAGCAACACAGGACCCTTCTAAAAGCCCCCAGACCCTTCTAGAGACCCCCAGGACCATTCTAAAAGCACCCATACCCTTCTAGAGCCACCCAGGACCTTTCTACAAGCCCAAAGACCCTTCTAGATCCCCCAAGGACCTTTCTAAAAGCCCCCAGACCCTTCTAGAGCACCCCAGGACCCATCTAAAAGCCCCCAGACCCTTCTAGAGCCCCCGAGGACCATTCTACAAGCTCCCAGACTCTTCTAGAGCCCACCAGGACCATTCTGAAAGCACCCAGACCCTTCTAGAGCCCCGCAGGACACTTCTAAAAGCACCCAGACCTTTCTAGAGGCCGCCTGGACCCTTCTAAAAGAACCCAGACCCTTCTAGAGCCCCCCCGGACCCTTCTAAAAGCCCCCAGACCCTTCTAGAGGCACCCTGGACCCTTCTGAAAGCCCCCAGAACCTTCTAGAGCCCCCCAGGACACTTATAAAAGCACCCAGACAATTCTAGAGCCCCCCAGGACCATTCTAAAAGCCCCCAGACCCTTCTAGAGCCCCCCAGGACCCTTCTAAAAGCCCCCAGACCCTTCTAGAGGCACCCAGGTCCCATCTTAAGGCCCCCAGACCCTTCTAGAGCCCCCCAGGACCCTTCTATAAGCCCCCAGACCCTTCTAGAGCGCCCCAGGACCCTTCTAAAAGCCCCCAGACCCTTCTAGAGCCCCCCAGGACCCTTCTAAAAGACCCCAGACCCTTCAAAACCCCCCTAGAATCCTTCAAAAAGCACCCTGACCCTTCTGGACCGTCCTCGGATCATTCTAAATGCACCCAGACCCTTATACAGCCCCTCAGGACCCTTCTAAATGCCCCCAGACCATTCTAGAGGCACCCAGGACCCTTCTGAAAGCCTCCAGAACCCTCTAGAGTCCCCCAGGACCCTTCTAAAATCCCCTAGACTGTTATAGATCATCCCAGGACCCTTCTAAAAGACCCCAGACCATTCTAGAGCCTCCCAGGACCCTTCTAAAAGCCCCCAGACCCTTCTAGAGCCACCCAGCACCATTCTAAAAGCCCCCAGACCTTTCTAGAGCCTCCCAGGTCCCTTCTAAAAGCCCCCAGACCCTTCTAGAGACCCCCAGGACTCTTCTAAAAGCACCCAGACCCTTCTAGAGCCACCCAGGACCTTTCTACAAGACCCAAGACACTTCTAGATCCCCCAAGGACCCTTCTGAAAGCCCCCAGAACCTTCTAGAGCCCGCCAGGACCCTTCTAAAAGCCCCCAGACCCTTCTAGAGCATCCGAGGACCCTTCAAAAAGCACCCAGGCCTTTCTAGAGCATCCCAGGACCCTTCTAAAAGCCTCCAGACCCTTCTAGAGACCCCCAGGACTCTTCTAAAAGCACCCAGACCCTTCTAGAGCCACCCAGGACCTTTCTACAAGACCCAAGACACTTCTAGATCCCCCAAGGACCCTTCTAAATGCCCCCAGACCCTTCTAGAGCACCCCAGGACCCTTCTAAAAGCTCCCAGACCCTTCTAGAGGCACCCAGGACCCTTCTAAAAGCCCCCAGAACCCTCTAGATACACCCAGGACCCTTCTAAAAGCACCCAGACCCTTCTAGAGCCCCCCAGGACCATTCTAAAGGCCCCCAGACCCTTCTAGACCCTCCCCGAATCAATCTAAAAGCCCCCAGACCCTTCTAGAGCACCCCAGGACCCTTCTAAAAGCCCCCAGACCCTTCTAGAGCACCCCAGGACCCTTCTAAAAGTCCCCAGACCCTTCTAGAGCCTCCCAGGACCCTTCTAAAAGCCCCCAGACCCTTCTAGAGCCCACCTCGGACCCTTCTAAAAGCCCCCAGACCATTCTAGAGGCACCCAGGACCCTTCTGAATGCCAGCAGAACATTCTAGAGCCCCCCAGAACCCTTCTAAAGGCACCCAGACCCAACTAGAGCCCCCCAGGACCCTTCTAAAAGAACCCAGACCATTCTAGGGACCCCCAGGACCCTTCTGAATGCCGCCAGAACCTTCTAGAGCCCACCAGGACCCTTATAAAAGCCCCCAGACCCTTCTAGAGCATCCTAGGACCCTTCAAAAAGCACCCAGACCCTTCTAGAGCATCCCAGGACCCTTCTAAAAGCCCCCAGACCATTCTAGAGACCCCCAGGACCCTTCTAAAAGCACCCAGACCTTTCTAGAGCCACCCAGGACCCTTCTAAAGGCATCCAGACCTTTCTAGACCCTCCCTGGATCCTTCTAAAAGCTACCAGACCATTCTAGAGTTCCCCAGGACCCTTCTAAAGGCACCCAGACCCTTCTAGACCCTCCCCGGATCATTCTAAAAGCCCCCAGACCCTTCTAGAGGCCCCCAGGACCCTTCTAAAAGCCCCTAGACCCTTCTAGAGGCCCCCAGGACCCTTCTAAAAGCCGCCAGACCCTTTTAGAGGCCCCCAGGACCCTTCTACAAGCCCCCTGACCCTTCTAGAGCCCACCAGGACCCTTCTAAGAGCCCCCAGACCCTTCTAGAGGCCCTCAGGACCCTTGTAAATGCCCCCAGGCCCTTCTAGAGCCCCCCAGGACCATTCTACAAGCCCCAGACCCTTCTACAGCCCCGCAGGACCCATTTAAAAGCGCACAGACTATTCTAGAGGCCCCCAGGACCCGTCTAAAAGACTCTAGACCCTTCTAGAGCCCCCCAGGACCTTTCTAAAAGCACCCAGACCCTTCTAGAGGCTCCCCGGACCCTTATAAAAGCACCCAGTGCCTTCTAGAGACTCCCAGGTCCCTTCTAAAAGACCCAGACCCTTCTAGAGCCCCCTAGGATCCTTCAAAAAGCCCGCAGACCCTTCTAGGGCCCCGTAGGACCCATCTAAAAGCCCCCAGAACCTTCTAGAGCCCCCCAGGACCCTTCCAAAAGCCCCCAGACCCTTCAAGATACACCCAGGACCCTTCTGAAAGCCCCAGACCCTTCTAGATCCTCCCAGGACCCTTCTAAAAGCCCCCAGACCCTTCTAGAGCCCCCGAGGACCCTTCTACAATCTCCCAGACTCTTCTAGAGCCCACCAGGACCATTCTGAAAGTACCCAGACCCTTCTAGAGCCCCGCAGGACCCTTCTGAACGCACCCAGACCTTTCTAGAGTCCGCCTAGACCCTTCTAAAAGCACCCAGACCCTTCTAGAGCCCTCCCGGACCCCTCTAAAAGCCCCCAGACCCTTCTAGAGGCCCCCTGGACCTTTCTGAAAGCCCCCAGACCCTTCTAGAGCCTCCCAGGTCGCTTCTAAAAGCACCCAGACCCTTCCAGAGCCCCCCAGGACCCTTCTAAAAGCCCCCAGACCCTTCTAGAGGCACCCAGGGCCCATCTTAAGGCCCCCAGACACTTCTAGAGCCCTCCAGGACCCTTCTATAAGCCCCCAGACCATTCTAGAGCGCCCCTGGACCATTCTAAAAGCCCCCAGACCCTTCTAGAGCCCCCCAGGACCATTCTAAAAGCCCCCAGACCCTTCTAGAGAACCCCAGGACCCTTCTGAAAGCCCCCAGAACCTTCTAGAGCCCGCCAAGACCCTTCTAAAAGCCCCCAGACCCTTCTAGAGCATCCGAGGACCCTTCAAAAAGCACCCAGACCCTTCTAGAGCATCCCAGGACCCTTATAAAAGCCCCCAGACCCTTCTAGAGACAGCCAGGACCCTTCTGAAAGGCCCCAGAACCATCTAGAGCCACCCAGGACCCTTCTAAAAGCACCCAGACCCTTCTAGAGACCCCCAGGACCTTTCTAAAAGCCCCCAGACCCTTCTAGAGCCACCCAGCACACTTCTAAAAGCCCCCAGACCATTCTAGAGCCTCCCAGGACCATTCTAAAAGCCCCCAGACCCTTCTAGAGCCTCCCAGGACCCTTCTAAAAGCCCCCAGACCCTTCTAGAGCCTCCCAGGACCCTTCTAAAAGCACCCAGACCCTTCTAGAGACCCCCAGGACCTTTCTAAAAGCCCCCAGACCCTTCTAGAGCCACCCAGCACCCTTCTAAAAGTCCCCAGACCCTTCTAGTGCCTCCCAGGTCCCTTCTAAAAGCCCCCAGACCCTTCTAGAGACGCCCAGGACCCTTCTAAAAGCCCCCAGACACTTCTAGAGCCTCCCAGGACCTTGCTACAAGCTCCCAGACCCTTCTAGATCCCCCAGGGACCCTTCTAAAAGCCCCCAGACCCTTCTAGAGCCTCCCAGGACCCTTCTAAAAGACCCCAGACCCTTCTAGAGCATCCTAGGACCCTTCTACAAGCTCCCAGACCCTTCTAGACCCTCCCCAGATCCTTCTAAAAGCACCCAGACCCTTCTAGATCCTCCCAGGACCATTCTAAAAGCTCAGAGACTTTTCTAGAGGCCCCCAGGGACGCTTCTAAAAGGCCTCAGACACTTCTAGACCCTACCCGGATCTTTCTAAAAGCCCCCAGACTCTTCAAGAGACCCCCAGGACCCTTCTAAGAGCCCCCAGACCCTTCTAGAGCCCCCCAGGACCCTTCTAAAAGCCCCCAGACCCATCTAGACCCACCCAGGGCCCCTCTTAAGGCACCCCGTCCCTTCTAGAGCACCCCAGGACCCTTCTAAAAGTACCCAGACCCTTCTAGAGCACCCCAGGACCCTTCTAAAAGCCCCCAGACCCTTCTAGAGCCACCCCGGACCATTCTAAAAGCCCCCAGACCCTTCTAGAGGCCCCCTGGACCCTTCTGAAAGCCCCCAGAACCTTCTAGAGCCCCCCAGGAACCTTCTAAAAGCACCCAGACCCTTCTAGAGCCCCCCAGGACCCTTCTATAAGTCCCCAGACCCTTCTAGAGCCCCCCAGGACCCTTCTAAAAGCCCCCAGACCCTTCTAGAGGCACCCAGGGCCCATCTTAAGGCCTCCAGACCCTTCTAGAGCCCCCCAGGACCCTTCTATAAGCCCCCAGACCCTTCTAGAGCGCCCCAGGACCCTTCTAAAAGACCCCAGACCCTTCTACAGACACCAAGGACCCTATAAAAGCACCCAGACCCATCTAGAGCCTCCCAGGACCATTCTAAAAGACCCTAGACCTTTCTAGAGGCCCCCAGGACCCTTCTGAAAGCCCCCAGAACCTTCTAGAGCACCCCAGGACCATTCTAAAAGTACCCAGACACTTCTAGAGCCTCCCAGGACCCTTCTAAAAGCCCCCAGACCCTTCTAGAGCCCACCTCGGACCCTTCTAAAAGCCCCCAGACCATTCTAGAGGCACCCAGGACTCTTCTGAATGCCAGCAGAATATTCTAGAGCCCCCCAGAACCCTTCTAAAGGCACCCAGACCCATCTAGAGCCCCCCAGGACCCTTCTAAAAGAACCCAGACCATTCTAGGGACCCCCAGGACCCTTCTGAATGCCCCCAGAACCTTCTAGAGCCCACCAGGACCCTTCTAAAAGCCCCCAGACCCTTCTAGAGCATCCTAGGACCCTTCAAAAAGAACCCAGACCCTTCTAGAGCATCCCAGGACCCTTCTAAAAGCCCCCAGACCATTCTAGAGACCCCCAGGACCCTTCTAAAAGCACCCAGAACATTCTAGAGGCCCCCAGGACCCTTCTAAAAGCCCCCAGACCCTTCTAGAGCCTCCCAGGACCCTTCTAAAAGCACCCAGACCTTTCTAGAGCCCCCCAGGACCCTTCTAAAGGCCCCCAGACCTTTCTAGACCCTCTCTGGATCCTTCTAAAAGCTACCAGACCATTCTAGAGTTCCCCAGGACCCTTCTAAAGGCACCCAGACCCTTCTAGACCCTCCCCGGATCATTCTAAAAGCACCCAGACCCTTCTAGAGGCCCCCAGGACCCTTCTAAAAGCCCCTAGACCCTTCTAGAGGCCCCCAGGACCCTTCTACAAGCCCCCTGACCCTTCTAGAGCCCACCAGGACCCTTCTAAGAGCCCCCAGACCCTTCTAGAGGCCCTCAGGACCCTTGTAAATGCCCCCAGACCCTTCTAGAGCCCCCCAGGACCCTTTTACAAGCCCCAGACCCTTCTACAGCCCCGCAGGACCCATTTAAAAGCCCACAGACTATTCTAGAGGCCCCCAGGACCCGTCTAAAAGACTCTAGACCCTTCTAGAGCCCCCCAGGACCTTTCTAAAAGCACCCAGACCCTTCTAGAGGCTCCCCGGACCCTTATAAAAGCACTCAGTGCCTTCTAGATACTCCCAGGTCCCTTCTAAAAGACCCAGACCCTTCTAGAGCCCCCTAGGATCCTTCAAAAAGCCCGCAGACCCTTCCAGGGCCCCGTAGGACCCATCTAAAAGCCCCCAGACCCTTCTAGAGGCCCCCAGGACCCTTCTAAAAGCCCCCAGACCCTTCTAGAGCCCCCTAGGACCCATCTAAAAGCCTCCAGAGCCTTCTAGAGGCCCCCATGACCCTTCTAAAAGCACCCAGACCCTTCTAGACCCTCCCCGGATCCTTCTAAAAGACCCCAGACCCTTCTAGAGCCTCCCAGGACACTTCTAAAGCCCCCAGACCCTTCTAGAACCTCCCCGGATCCTTCTAAAAGCACCCAGACCCATCTGGATCCTCCCAGGACCCTTCTAAAAGCCCCCAGACCATTCTAGAGTCCCCTAGGGCCCCTCTTAAAGCACCCCATCCCTTCTAGATCACCCCAGGACCCTTCTAAAAGTCCCCAGACCCTTCTAGAGGACCCCAGGGCCACTCTTAAGGCAACCCGTCCCTTCTAGAGCCCCCCAGGACCATTCTAAAAGCCCCCAGACCCTTCTCGAGCCCACCCCGGACCCTTCTAAAAGCCCACAGACCCTTCTAGAGGCCCCCAGGACCCTTCTGAAAGCCAGCAGAACATTCTAGAGCCCCCCAGGACCCTTCTAAGGGCACCCAGAACTTTCTAGAGCCCCCCAGGACCCTTCCAAAAGCACCCAGACCCTTCTAGATACACCCAGGACCCTTCTGAAAGCCCCCAGAGCCTTCTAGAGCCCGCCAGGACCCTTCTAAAAGCCCCCAGACCCTTCTAGAGCATCCGACGACCCTTCAAAATGCACCCAGACCCTTCTAGAGCATCCCAGGACCCTTCTAAATGCACCCAGACCCTTCTAGAGACACCCAGGACCCTTCTGAAAGCCCCCAGAACCCTCTAGAGCCACCCAGAACCCTTCTAAAAGCCCGCAGACCCTTCTAGAGCCTCCCAGGACCCTTCTAAAAGCACCCAGACCCTTCTAGAGCCCCGCAGGACCCTTCTGAACGCACCCAGACCTTTCTCGAGGCCGCCTGGACCCTTCTAAAAGCCCCCAGACCCTTCTAGAGCCCCCCCGGACCCCTCTAAAAGATCCCAGACCCTTCTAGAGGCCCCCTGGACCCTTCTGAAAGCCCCCAGACCCTTCTAGAGCCCCCCAGGACCCTTATAAAAGCACCCAGACTCTTCTAGAGCCCCCCAGGACCCTTCTAAAAGCCCCCAGACCCTTCTAGAGGCACCCAGGGCCCATCTTAAGGCCCCCAGACCATTCTAGAGCCCCCCAGGACCCTTCTATAAGCCCCCAGACCATTCTAGAGCGCCCCTGGACCATTCTAAAAGCCCCCAGACCCTTCTAGAGCCCCCCAGGACCATTCTAAAAGCCCCCAGACCCTTCTAGAGACCCCCAGGACCCTTCTGAAAGCCCCCAGAACCTTCTAGAGCCCGCCAGGACCTTTCTAAAAGCCACCAGACCCTTCTAGAGCATCCGAGGACCCTTCAAAAAGCACCCAGACCCTTCTAGAGCATCCCAGGACCCTTATAAAAGCCCCCAGACCCTTCTAGAGACACCCAGGACCCTTCTGAAAGGCCCCAGAACCCTCTAGAGCCACCCAGAACCCTTCTAAAAGCACCCAGACCCTTCTAGAGACCCCCAGGACCATTCTATAAGCCCCAGACCCTTCTACAGCCACCCAGCACCTTTCTAAAAGCACCCAGACCCTTCTATAGCCTCCCAGGACCCTTCTAAAAGCCCCCAGACTCTTCTAGAGACCCCCAGGACTCTTCTAAAAGCACCCAGACCCTTCTAGAGCCACCCAGGACCTTTCTACAAGACCCAAGACCCTTCTAGATCCCCCAAGGACCCTTCTAAAAGCCCCCAGACCCGTCTAGAGCACCCCAGGACCCTTCTAAAAGCTCCCAGACCCTTCTAGGGCCACCCAGGGCCCTTCTAAAAGCACTCAGACCCTTCTAGAGGCCCCCAGGACCTTTCTAAAAGCCCCCAGAACCCTCTAGATCTCTAGATACACCCAGGACCCTTCTGAAAGCACCCAGACCCTTCTAGAGCCCCCCCAGGACCATTCTAAAGGCCCCCAGACCCTTCTAGACCCTCCCCGAATCAATCTAAAAGCCCCCAGACCCTTCTAGAGCACCCCAGGACCCTTCTAAAAGCCCCCAGACCAATCTAGAGCACCCCAGGACCCTTCTAAAAGTCCCCAGACCCTTCTAGAGCCTCCCAGGACCCTTCTAAAAGCCCCCAGACCCCTTCTAGAGCCCACCTCGGACCCTTCTAAAAGCCCCCAGACCATTCTAGAGGAACCCAGGACCCTTCTGAATGCCAGCAGAACATTCTAGAGCCCCCCAGAACCCTTCAAAAGGCACCCAGACCCATCTAGAGCCCCCCAGGACCCTTCTAAAAGCCCCCAGACCATTCTAGAGACCCCCAGGACCCTTCTGAAAGCCCCCAGACCTTCTAGAGCCCACCAGGACCCTTCTAAAAGCCCGCAGACACCTTCTAGAGCATCCTAGGACCCTTCAAAAAGCACCCAGACCCTTCTAGAGCATCCCAGGACCCTTCTAAAAGCCCCCAGACCATTCTAGAGACCCCCAGGACCCTTCTAAAAGCCCCCAGAACATTCTAGAGCCACCCAGGACACTTCTAAAAGCCCCCAGACCCTTCTAGAGGCCCCCAGGACCCTTCTAAAGGAACCCAGACCTTTATAGACCCTCCCTGGATCCTTCTAAAAGCTACCAGACCATTCTAGAGTTCCCAGGACCCTTCTAAAGGCACCCAGACCCTTCTAGAGGCCCCCAGGACCCTTCTAAAAGCCCCCAGAACCTTTTAGAGCACCACAGGACCCTTCTAAAAGCACCCAGACCATTCTAGAGCCCCCCAGGACCATTCTAAAAGCCGCCAGACCCTTCTAGAGACCCCCAGGACCATTCTAAAAGCACCCAGAACCATCTAGAGCCCCCCCATGACCTTTCTAAAATGCCCCAGACTTTTCTAGAGCATCCCAGGACCCTTCTAAAAGCCCCCAGACCCTTCTAGAGCCTCCCAGGACCATTCTAAAAGCCCCCAGACCCATCTAGAGGCACCCAGGGGACCATCTTAATGACCCCAGACCCTTCTAGAGCCACCCAGCACCCTTCTAAATGCCCCCAGACCCTTCTAGAGCACCACAGGACCCTTCTAAAAGCCCCCAGACCCTTCTAGAGACCCCCAGGACCATTCTAAAAGCACCCATACCCTTCTAGAGCCACCCAGGACCTTTCTACAAGCCCAAAGACCCTTCTAGATCCCCCAAGGACCTTTCTAAAAGCCCCCAGACTCTTCCAGAGAACCCCAGGACCCATCTAAAAGCCCCCAGACCCTTCTAGAGCCCCCGAGGACCCTTCTACAAGCTCCCAGACTCTTCTAGAGCCCACCAGGACCATTCTGAAAGCACCCAGACCCTTCTAGAGCCCCGCAGGTCCCTTCTAAAAGAACCCAGACCCTTCTAGAGCCCCCCCGGACCCTTCTAAATGCCCCCAGACCCTTCTAGAGGCACCCTGGACCCTTCTGAAAGCCCCCCAGAACCTTCTAGAGCCCCCCAGGACCCTTATAAAAGCACCCAGATAATTCTAGAGCCCCCCAGGACCATTCTAAAAAGCCCCCAGACCCTTCTAGAGCCCCCCAGGACCCTTCTAAAAGACCCCAGACCCTTCTAGAGCCCCCTAGAATCCTTCAAAAAGCACCCTGACCCTTCTGGACCGTCCTCGGATCATTCTAAATGCACCCAGACCCTTATACAGCCCCTCAGGACCCTTCTAAATGCACCCAGACCATTCTAGAGGCACCCAGGACCCTTCTGAAAGCCTCCAGAACCCTCTAGAGCCCCCCAGGACCCTTCTAAAATCCCCTAGACTGTTATAGATCATCCCAGGACCCTTCTAAAAGCCCCCAGACCATTCTAGAGCCTCCCAGGACCCCTTCTAAAAGCACCCAGACCCTTCTAGAGACCGCTAGGACCCTTCTAATAGCACCCAGACACTTCTAGAGCCTCCCAGGACCTTGCTACAAGCTCCCAGACCCTTCTAGATCCCCCAGGGACCCTTCTAAAAGCCCCCCAGACCCCTTCTAGAGCCCCCCAGGACCCTTCTAAAATCCCCTAGACTGTTATAGATCATCCCAGGACCCTTCTAAAAGCCCCCAGACCATTCTAGAGCCTCCCAGGACCCTTCTAAAAGCCCCCAGGACCCTTCTAGAGGCACCCAGGGCCCATCCTAAGGCCTCCAGACCCTTCTAGAGCTCCCCAGGACCCTTCTATACAGCCCCCCAGACCCTTCTAGAGCGCCCCCGGACCCTTCTAAAAGACCCCAGACCCTTCTACAGACACCCCAGGACCCTATAAAAGCATACAGACCCATCTAGAGCCCCCCCAGGACCATTCTAAAAGCCCCTAGACCCTTCTAGAGGCCCCCAGGACCCTTCTGAAAGACCCCAGAACCTTCTAGAGCACCACAGGACCCTTCTAAAAGCACCCAGACCCTTCTAGAGCCCTCCAGGACCATTCTAAAAGCCGCCAGACCCTTCTAGAGACCCCCAGGGACACTTCTGAAAGCCCTCCAGAACCTTCTAGAGTCCCAGGACCCATCTAAAATCCCCTAGACCATTCTAGAGCATCCCAGGACCCTTCTAAAAGCCCCCAGACCCTTCTAGAGCCTCCCAGGACCCTTCTAAAAGCCCCCAGACCCTTCTAGAGACCCCCAGGACCTTTCTAAAAGCCCCCAGACCATTCTAGAGCCACCCCAGGTCCCTTCTAAAAGCCCCCAGACCCTTCTAGAGACCCCCAGGACCCTTCTAAAAGCACCCAGACACTTCTAGAGACCCCCAGGACCTTTCTAAAAGCCCCCAGACCCCTTCTAGAGCCACCCAGCACCCTTCTAAATGTCCCCAGACCCTTCTAGAGCCTCCCAGGTCCCTTCTAAAAGCCCCCAGACCCTTCTAGAGATCCCAGGACCCTTCTAAAAGCCCCCAGACACTTCTAGAGCCTCCCAGGACCTTGCTACAAGCTCCCAGACAATTCTAGATCCCCCAGGGACCCTTCTAAAAGCCCCCAGTACCTTCTAGAGCACCCCAGGACCCTTCTAAAAGACCCTAGCCTTCTAGAGCCCCTGAGGACCCTTCTACAAGCTCCCAGACCCTTCTAGAGCCCCCCAGGACCATTCTAAAAGCCGCCAGACCCTTTTAGAGGCCCCCAGGACCCTTCTACAAGCCCCCAGACCCTTCTAGAGCCCACCAGGACCCTTTCTAAGAGCCCCCAGACCCTTCTAGATGCCCTCAGGACCCTTTTAAAAGCCAGCAGAACATTCTAGAGCCCCCCCAGGACCCTTCTACAAGCCCCCAGACCATTCTAGAGCCCCGCAGGACCCATTTAAAAGGCCCCAGACTATTCTAGAGGCCCCCCAGGACCCGTCTAAAAGACTCTAGACCCTTCTAGAGCCCCAGAGGACCTTTCTAAAAGCACCCCAGGACCATTCTAGAGGCTCCCCGGACCCTTATAAAAGCACCCAGTGCCTTCTAGAGACTCCCAGGACCCTTCTAAAAGCCCCCAGACCCTTCTAGAGCCACCTAGAATCCTTCAAAAAGCCCGCAGACCCTTCTAGAGCCCCGTAGGACCCATCTAAAAGATCCCAGACCCTTCTAGACCCTCCCCGGATCCTTCTAAAAGCCCCCAGACCCTTCTAGAGCCCCCTAGGACCCATCTAAAAGCCCCCAGAGCCTTCTAGAGGCCCCCAGGACCCTTCTAAAAGCACCCAGACCCTTTTAGACCCTCCCCGGATCCTTCTAAAAGCCCCCAGACCCTTCTATAGCCCCCCAGGACCCATCTAAAAGCACCCAGACCCTTCTGGAGCCCGCCAGGACCCTTCTAAAAGCCCCCAGACCCTTCTAGAACCTCCCCGGATCCTTCTAAAAGACCCCAGACCCTTCTAGAGCCTCCCAGGACACTTCTAAAGCCCCCAGACCCTTCTAGACCCTCCCCGGATCCTTCTAAAAGCACCCAGATCCATCTGGATCCTCCCAGGACCCTTCCAAAAGCCCCCAGACCCTTCTAGAGCCCCCCAGGACCCTTCTAAAAGCCCCCAGACCATTCTAGAGTCCCCTAGGGCCCCTCTTAAGGCACCCCATCCCTTCTAGAGCACCCCAGGACCCTTCTAAAAGTCCCCAGACAATTCTAGAGGCCCCCAGGGCCACTCTTAAGGCAACCCGTCCCTTCTACAGCCCCCCAGGACCCTTCTAAAAGCCCCCAGACCCTTCTAGAGGCCCCCAGGACCCTTCTGAAAGCCAGCAGAACATTCTAGAGCCCCCCAGGACCCTTCTAAGGGCACCCAGAACCTTCTAGAGCCCCCCAGGACCCTTCCAAAAGCCCCCAGACCCTTCAATAGACTCCCAGGACACTTCTGAAAGCACCCAGATCCTTCTAGAGCCACCCAGGACCCTTCTAAAAGCCCCCAGACCTTTCTAGAGCATCCGAAGACCCTTCAAAATGCACCCAGACCCTTCTAGAGCATCCCAGGACCCTTCTAAAAGACCCCAGACCCTTCTAGAGCCTCCCAGGACCCTTCTAAAAGCACCAAGACCCTTCTAGAGATCCCCAGGACCCTTCTAAAAGACCCAGACCCTTCTTCAGCCACCCAGCACCCTTCTAAAAGCCCCTAGACCTTTCTAGAGCCTCCCAGGACCCTTCTAAAACAACCCAGACCCTTCTAGAGACCCCCAGGACCCTTCTAAAAGCACCCAGACGCTTCTAGAGCCTCCCAGGACCTTTCTACAAGCCCCCAGACCCTTCTAGATCCCCCAAGGACCCTTCTAAAAGCCCCCAGACGCTTCTAGAGCACCCCAGGACCCTTCTAAAAGCTCCCAGACTTTTCTAGAGCCCCGGAGGACCCTTCTACAAGCTCCCAGACACTTCTAGAGACCCCCAGGTCCCTTCTAAAAGCCCCCAGACCCTTCTAGAGGCCCCCAGGACCCTTCTAAAAGCCCCCAGACCCTTCTAGAGCCCCCCCGGACCCTTCTAAAAGACCCTAGACCCTTCTAGAGGCCACCAGGACCCTTCTGAAAGCCCCCAGAACCTTCTAGAGCACCACAGGGCCCTTCTAAAAGCACCCAGACCATTCTAGAGCCCCCGAGGACCATTCTAAAAGACGCCAGACCCTTCTAGAGAAGCCCAGGACCCTTCTAAAATACCCAGAACCTTATAGAGCCCCCCAGGACCCTTCTAAAATACCCCCAGACCCTTCTAGAGCTTCCCAGTACCCTTCTAAAAGCCCCCAGACCCTTCTAGAGCCACCCAGGGACCCTTCTAAAAGCCCCCAGACCATTCTAGAGCCTCCCAGGACCCTTCTAAAAGCCCCCAGACCCTTCTAGAGCCACCCAGGACCCTTCTAAAAGCCCCCAGACCCTTCTAGAGCCTCAAACGACCCCTCTAAAAGCCCCCAGACCCTTCTAGAGCATCCCAGGACCCTTCTAAAAGCACCCAGACCCTTCTAGAGCCACCCAGGACCTTTCTACAAGCCCCCAGACCCTTCTAGATCCCCCAAGGACCTTTCTAAAAGCACCCCAGACCCTTCTAGAGCACCCCAGGACCCTTCTAAGAAGCCCCCAGACCGTTCTAGAGCCCCCTAGGACCCTTCTACAAGCTCCCAGACTCTTCTAGAGCCCACCAGGACCATTCTGAAAGCACCCAGACCCTTCTAGAGCCCCGCAGGACCCTTCTAAACGCACCCAGACCTTTCTAGAGGCCGCCAGGACCCTTCTAAAAGACCCCAGACCCTTCTAGATCTCCCCCGGACCCCTCTAAAAGCCCCCAGACCCTTCTAGAGGCCCCCTGAACCCTTCTAAAAGCCCCCAGTACCTTCTAGATCCACCCAGGACCCTTCTAAAAGCCCCCAGACCCTTCTAGAGCCCCCCAGGACCCTTCTAAAAGCCCCCAGACCCCTCTAGAGCACCCCAGGACATTTCTAAAAGCCCCCAGACCCTTCTAGAGGCACCCAGGGCCCATCTTAAGGGCCCAGACCCTTCTAGAGCCCCCAGGACACTTCTATAAGCCCCCAGGCCCTTCTAGAGCGCCCCAGGACCATTCTAAAAGCCCCAGGACGCTTCTAGAGCCCCCCAGGACCATTCTAAAAGCCCCCAGACCCTTCTAGATACACCCAGGACCCTTCTGAAAGCCCCCAGACCCTTCTAGAGCCCGCCAGGATGCTTCTAAAAGCCCCCAGACCCTTCTAGAGCATCCGAGGACCCTTCAAAAAGCACCCAGACCCTTCTAGAGCATCCCAGGACCCTTCTAAAAGCCCCCAGACCCTTCTAGAGACACCCAGGACCCTTCTGAAAGGCCCCAGAACCCTCTAGAGCCACCCAGAACCCTTCTAAAAGCACCCAGACCCTTCTAGAGACCCCCAGGACCCTTCTAAAAGCCCCAGACCCTTCTACAGCCACAAAGCACCCTTCTAAAAGCCCCCAGACCCTTCTAGAGACACCCAGGACTCTTCTAAAAGCACCCAGACCCTTCTAGAGCCACCCAGGACCTTTCTACAAGCCCCAAGACCCTTCTAGATCCCCCAAGGACCCTTCTAAAAGCCCCCAGACCCTTCTAGAGCACCCCAGGACCCTTCTAAAAGCTCCCAGACCCTTCTAGAGCCCCCGAGGACCCTTCTACAAGCTCCCAGACCCTTCTAGATACCCCCAGGACCCTTCTAAAAGCCCCCAGACCCTTCTAGAGGCCCCCAGGACCCTTCTAAAAGCCCCCAGACCCTTCTAGAGGCCCTCAGGACCCTTCTACAAGCCCCCAGACCCTTCTAGAGCCGCCCAGGACCCATTTAAAAGTCCCCAGACCTTTCTAGAGGCCCCCCAGGACCCGTGTAAAAGACTCTAGACCCTTCTAGAGCCACCCAGGACATTTCAAAAAAGCACCCAGACCATTCTAGAGGCTCCCCGGACCCTTATAAAAGCACCCAGTGCCTTCTAGAGACTCCCAGGACACTTCTAAAAGCTCCCAGACCCTTCTAGAGCCCCCTAGGATCCTTCAAAAAGCACCCAGACCCTTCTAGAGCCCCCTAGGACCCATCTAAAAGCCCCCAGACCCTTCTAGACCCTCCCAGGATCCTTCTAAAAGCCCCCAGACCCATCTGGATCCTCCCAGGACCCTTCTAAAAGCCCCCCTGACCCTTCTAGAGCCCCCCAGGGACCCTTCTAAAAGCCCCCAGACCATTTCAGAGTCCCCAAGGTCCTTTCTTAAGGCACCCCATCCCTTCTAAAGCACCTCAGGACCCTTCTAAAAGTCCCCAGACCCTTCTAGAGGACCCCAGGGCCACTCTTAAGGCAACCCGTCCCTTCTAGAGCACCCCAGGACCCTTCTAAATGTCCCCTGACCCTTCTAGAGCACCCCAGGACCATTCTAAAAGCCCCCAGACCCTTCTAGAGCCCCCCAGGACGCTTCTGAAAGCCAGCAGAACATTCTAGAGCCCCCCAGGACCCTTCTGAAAGCCCCCAGACCCTTCTAGAGCCCCACAGGACCCTTCTAAATGCCCCCAGACCCTTCTAGAGCCCCCCAGGACGCTTCTAAAAGCCTCCAGAACCTTCTAGAGGCCCCCAGGACCCATCTGAAAGCCCCCAGAACCTTCTAGAGACCCCCAGGACCCATCTGAAAGCCCCCAGAACCTTCTAGAGCCCGCCAGGACCCTTCTAAAAGCCCCCAGACCCCTTCTAGAGCATCCGAGGACCCTTCTAAAAGCCCCCAGACCCTTCTAGGACCCTTCTAAAAGCCCCCAGACCCTTCTAGAGACACCCAGGACCCTTCTTAAAGCCCCCAGAACCCTCTAGAGCCACCCAGGACCCTTCTAAAAGACCCCAGACCATTCTAGAGCCTCCTAGGACCCTTCTAAAAGCACCCAGACCCTTCTAGAGACCCCCAGGACCCTTCTAAAAGCCCCAGACCCTTCTACAGCCACCCAGCACCCTTCTAAAAGCCCCCAGACCCTTCTAGAGCCTCCCAGGACCCTTCTAAAAGACCCCAGACCCTTCTAGAGACCACCAGGATCCTTCTAAAAGCACCCAGACCCTTCTAGAGCCTCCCAGGTCCTTTCTACAAGCAACCAGACCCTTCTAGATCCCCCAAGGACCCTTCTAAAAGACCCCAGACGCTTCTAGAGCACCCCAGGACCCTTCTAAAAGCCCCCAGACCCTTCTAGAGCCCCCCCGGACCCCTCTAAAAGCCCCCAGACCCTTCTAGAAGCCCCCTGGACTCTTCTGAAAGACCCCAGACCCTTCTAGAGCCCCCCAGGAACCTTATAAAAGCAACCAGACCCTTCTAGAGCCCCCCAGGACCCTTCTAAAAGCCCCCAAACCCTTCTACAGGCACCCAGGGCCCATCTTAAGGCCCCCAGACCCTTCTAGAGCCCCCCAGGACCATTATGTAAGCCCCCAGACCATTCTAGAGCGCCCCTGGACCATTCTAAAAGCCCCAGACCCTTCTAGAGCCCCTCAGGACCCTTCTGAAAGCCCCCAGAACCTTCTAGATCCCGCCAGGACCCTTCTAAAAGCCCCCAGACCCTTCTAGAGCATCCGAGGACCCTTCAAAAGCACCCAGACCCTTCTAGAGCATCCCAGGACCCTTATAAAAGCCCCCAGACCCTTCTAGAGACACCCAGGACCCTTCTGAAAGGACCCAGAACCCTCTAGAGCCACCCAGAACTCTTATAAAAGCACCCAGAACCTTCTAGAGACCCCCAGGACCCTTCTAAAAGCCCCAGACCCTTCTAAAGCCACCCAGCACCCTTCTAAAAGCCCCCAGACCCTTCTATAGCCTCCCAGGACCCTTCTAAAAGCACCCAGACCATTCTAGAGCCACCCAGGACCTTTCTACAAGACCCAAGACACTTCTAGATCCCCCAAGGACCCTTCTAAAAGCCCCCAGACCCTTCTAGAGCACCCCAGGACCCTTCTAAAAGCCCCCAGACCATCCTAGAGCGCCCCTGGACCATTCTAAAAGCCCGCAGACCCTTCTAGAGCCCCCCAGGACAATTCTAAAAGCCCCCAGAACCTTCTAGAGCCCCCCAGGACCATTCTAAATGCTCCCAGACCCTTCTAGAGCATCCGAGGACCCTTCAAAAAGCACCCAGACCCTTCTAGAGCATCCCAGGACCCTTCTAAAAGCCCCCGGAACACTCTAGAGCCACCCAGGACCCTTCTAAAAGCCCCCAGACCCTTCTAGAGCCTCCCAGGACCCTTCTAAAAGCACCCGGACCCTTCTAGAGCCCCCCAGGACCCTTCTAAAGGCCCCCAGACCTTTCTAGACCCTCATTGGATCTTTCTAAAAGCTACCAGACCATTCTAGAGTTCCCCAGGACCCTTCTAAAGGCACCCAGACCCTTCTTGACCCTCCCCGGATCATTCTAAAAGCCCCCAGACCCTTCTAGAGCCTCCCAGGACCCTTCTAAAAGCCCCCAGACCTTTCTAGACCCTCCCCAGATCCTTCTAAATGAACCCAGACCCTTCTAGAGCCCCCCAGGACCCTTCTAATAGCCCCCAGACCCTTCTAGAGCCCACCAGGACCCCTCTAAAAGCTTCCAGACCGTTCTAGAGCCCCCCAGGACCCGTCTAAAAGCACCCAGACCCTTCTAGACCCTCCCCTGATCATTCTAAAAGAACCCAGACCCTTCTAAAACCTCCCAGAACCCTTCTAAAGGAACCCAGACCCTTCTAGACCCTCCCCGGATTATTCTAAAAGCCTCCACACCCTTCTAGAGGCCCCCAGGACCCTTCTATAAGTCCCCAGACCCTTCTAAAGAACACCAGGACCCTTCTAAAAGCACCCAGACCCTTCTAGAGCCTCCCAGGACCCTTCTAAAAGCCCCCAGACCAATCTAGAGAAAACCAGGACCCTTTTAAAAGCCCCCAGACCCTTCTAGAGCCCTCCAGGACCCTTCTAAAAGCCCCAGACCCTTCTACAGCCACAAAGCACCCTTCTAAAAGCCCCCAGACCCTTCTAGAGACACCCAGGACTCTTCTAAAAGCACCCAGACCCTTCTAGAGCCACCCAGGACCTTTCTACAAGCCCCAAGACCCTTCTAGATCCCCCAAGGACCCTTCTAAAAGCCCCCAGACCCTTCTAGAGCACCCCAGGACCCTTCTAAAAGCTCCCAGACCCTTCTAGAGCCCCCGAGGACCCTTCTACAAGCTCCCAGACCCTTCTAGATACCCCCAGGACCCTTCTAAAAGCCCCCAGACCCTTCTAGAGGCCCCCAGGACCCTTCTAAAAGCCCCCAGACCCTTCTAGAGGCCCTCAGGACCCTTCTACAAGCCCCCAGACCCTTCTAGAGCCGCCCAGGACCCATTTAAAAGTCCCCAGACCTTTCTAGAGGCCCCCAGGACCCGTGTAAAAGACTCTAGACCCTTCTAGAGCCACCCAGGACATTTCAAAAAGCACCCAGACCATTCTAGAGGCTCCCCGGACCCTTATAAAAGCACCCAGTGCCTTCTAGAGACTCCCAGGACACTTCTAAAAGCTCCCAGACCCTTCTAGAGCCCCCTAGGATCCTTCAAAAAGCACCCAGACCCTTCTAGAGCCCCCTAGGACCCATCTAAAAGCCCCCAGACCCTTCTAGACCCTCCCAGGATCCTTCTAAAAGCCCCCAGACCCATCTGGATCCTCCCAGGACCCTTCTAAAAGCCCCCTGACCCTTCTAGAGCCCCCCAGGACCCTTCTAAAAGCCCCCAGACCATTTCAGAGTCCCCAAGGTCCTTTCTTAAGGCACCCCATCCCTTCTAGAGCACCTCAGGACCCTTCTAAAAGTCCCCAGACCCTTCTAGAGGACCCCAGGGCCACTCTTAAGGCAACCCGTCCCTTCTAGAGCACCCCAGGACCCTTCTAAATGTCCCCTGACCCTTCTAGAGCACCCCAGGACCATTCTAAAAGCCCCCAGACCCTTCTAGAGCCCCCCAGGACGCTTCTGAAAGCCAGCAGAACATTCTAGAGCCCCCCAGGACCCTTCTGAAAGCCCCCAGACCCTTCTAGAGCCCCACAGGACCCTTCTAAATGCCCCCAGACCCTTCTAGAGCCCCCCAGGACGCTTCTAAAAGCCTCCAGAACCTTCTAGAGGCCCCCAGGACCCATCTGAAAGCCCCCAGAACCTTCTAGAGACCCCCAGGACCCATCTGAAAGCCCCCAGAACCTTCTAGAGCCCGCCAGGACCCTTCTAAAAGCCCCCAGACCCTTCTAGAGCATCCGAGGACCCTTCTAAAAGCCCCCAGACCCTTCTAGAGACACCCAGGACCCTTCTTAAAGCCCCCAGAACCCTCTAGAGCCACCCAGGACCCTTCTAAAAGACCCCAGACCATTCTAGAGCCTCCTAGGACCCTTCTAAAAGCACCCAGACCCTTCTAGAGACCCCCAGGACCCTTCTAAAAGCCCCAGACCCTTCTACAGCCACCCAGCACCCTTCTAAAAGCCCCCAGACCCTTCTAGAGCCTCCCAGGACCCTTCTAAAAGACCCCAGACCCTTCTAGAGACCACCAGGATCCTTCTAAAAGCACCCAGACCCTTCTAGAGCCTCCCAGGTCCTTTCTACAAGCAACCAGACCCTTCTAGATCCCCCAAGGACCCTTCTAAAAGACCCCAGACGCTTCTAGAGCACCCCAGGACCCTTCTAAAAGCCCCCAGACCCTTCTAGAGCCCCCCCGGACCCCTCTAAAAGCCCCCAGACCCTTCTAGAAGCCCCCTGGACTCTTCTGAAAGACCCCAGACCCTTCTAGAGCCCCCCAGGAACCTTATAAAAGCAACCAGACCCTTCTAGAGCCCCCCAGGACCCTTCTAAAAGCCCCCAAACCCTTCTACAGGCACCCAGGGCCCATCTTAAGGCCCCCAGACCCTTCTAGAGCCCCCCAGGACCATTATGTAAGCCCCCAGACCATTCTAGAGCGCCCCTGGACCATTCTAAAAGCCCCAGACCCTTCTAGAGCCCCTCAGGACCCTTCTGAAAGCCCCCAGAACCTTCTAGATCCCGCCAGGACCCTTCTAAAAGCCCCCAGACCCTTCTAGAGCATCCGAGGACCCTTCAAAAGCACCCAGACCCTTCTAGAGCATCCCAGGACCCTTATAAAAGCCCCCAGACCCTTCTAGAGACACCCAGGACCCTTCTGAAAGGACCCAGAACCCTCTAGAGCCACCCAGAACTCTTATAAAAGCACCCAGAACCTTCTAGAGACCCCCAGGACCCTTCTAAAAGCCCCAGACCCTTCTAAAGCCACCCAGCACCCTTCTAAAAGCCCCCAGACCCTTCTATAGCCTCCCAGGACCCTTCTAAAAGCACCCAGACCATTCTAGAGCCACCCAGGACCTTTCTACAAGACCCAAGACACTTCTAGATCCCCCAAGGACCCTTCTAAAAGCCCCCAGACCCTTCTAGAGCACCCCAGGACCCTTCTAAAAGCCCCCAGACCATCCTAGAGCGCCCCTGGACCATTCTAAAAGCCCGCAGACCCTTCTAGAGCCCCCCAGGACAATTCTAAAAGCCCCCAGAACCTTCTAGAGCCCCCCAGGACCATTCTAAATGCTCCCAGACCCTTCTAGAGCATCCGAGGACCCTTCAAAAAGCACCCAGACCCTTTCTAGACCGTCCCCGGATCATTCTAAAAGCCCCCAGACCCTTCTAGAGCCCCCTAGGACCCATCTAAAAGCCCCCAGACCCTTCTAGAGGCCCCTAGGACCCTTCAAAAAGCCCCGCAGACCCTTCTAGACCCTCCCCGGATCCTTCGAAAAGACCCCAGACCCTTCTAGATCCCCCCAGGATCATTCTAAAAGCCCCCAGACCCTTCTAGAGCCCCCCAGTACCCTTCTAGAAGCCCCTAGACCCTTCTAGACCCCCCCAGGACCCTTTAGAAAGGCCGCAGACACTTCTAGACACTCCCCGGATCCTTCTAAAAGAACCCAGACATTTCTAGAGACAACCAGGAGCATTCTAAAAGCCCCCAGACCCTTCTAGAGCACGCCAGGACCCGTCTAAAAGCCCCCAGACCATTCTAGAGCCCCCCCGGACCCTTCTAAAAGCCTCCAGACCCTTCTAGATGCCCCCTGGACCTATCTGAAAGCACCCAGACCCTTCTAAAGCCTACCAGGACCTTTCTACAAGCCCCCAGACCCTTCTAGAGCCACCAAGGACCCTTCTAAAAGCCCCCAGACCCTTCTAGAGGCCCCCAGGACCCTTCTAAAAGCCACCAGTCGCTTCTAGAGCCTCCCAGGACCATTCTACAAGCCCCCAGACCCTTCTAGAGGCCCCCAGGACCCTTCTAAAAGCCCCCAGTCCCTTCTAGATCCACCCAGGACCCTTCTAAAAGCCCCCAGACCCTTCTAGAGGCCCCCAGGACTCGTCTAAAAGCCTCTAGACCCTTCTAGAGCCCCCCAGGACCTTTCTAAAAGCACCCAGACCCTTCTAGAGGCTCCCCGGTCCCTTATAAATGCACCCCGACCATTCTAGAGTCTCCCAGGACCCTTCTAAAAGCCACCAGACCCTTCTAGAGACCCCCAGGACCCTTCTAAAAGCCCCCAGACCCTTCTAGACACTCCCCGGATCCTTCTAAACGCCCTCAGACCCTTCTAGAGCCCCCTAGGATCCTTCGAAAAGCACCCAGACCCTTCTAGACCGTCCCCGGATCATTCTAAAAGCACCCAGACCCTTCTAGAGCCCCCCAGGACCCTTCTAAAAGCCCCCTGACCCTTCTAGAGCCCCCTATGACCCATCTAAAAGCCCCCAGACCCTTCTAGAGGCCCCCAGGACCCTTCTAAAAGCCCCCAGACCCTTCTAGACCCTCCCCGGATCCTTCTAAAAAACCGCAGACCATTCTAGAGCCTCCCAGGACCATTCTAAAGCCCTCAGACCCTTCTAGAGGACCCCAGGACCCTTCTAAAAGACCCCAGACACTTCTAGAGCCCCCCCGGACCCTTCTAAAAGCCTACAGACCCTTCTAGAGCCCCCCAGGACCCTTCTAAAAGCCCCCAGACCAATCTAGAGGTCCCCAGGGCCCTCTTAAGGCACCCCGTCCATTCTAGAGCACCCCAGGACCCTTCTAAAAGTCCCCAGACCCTTCTAGAGCACCCCAGGACCCTTCTAAAAGCCCCAAGACCCTTCTAGAGCCCCCCAGGACCCTTCTAAAAGCCCCCAGACCCTTCTAGACCCTCCCCGGATCCTTCTAAAAGCCCCCAGACCCTTCTAGATCCTCCCAGGACCTTTCTAAAAGCCCCCAGACCTTTCTAGAGGCACCAGGACCCTTCTAAAAGCCCCCAGACCCTTCTAGAGCCCCCCAGGACCCTTCTAAAAGCCCCCAGACCCTTCTAGAGCACCCCAGGACCCTTCTAAAAGCACCCAGACCATTCTTGAGCCCCCCAGGACCCTTCTAAAAGCCCCCAGACCCTTCTAGCGGCACCCAGGACCCTTCTACAAGCCCCCAGACCCTTCTAGAACCCCCCAGGACCTTTCTAAAATCACGCACACCCTTCTAGAGGCTCCCCGGACCCTTATAAAAGCACCCCGACCCTTCTAGAGCCTCCCAGTACCCTTCTAAAAGCAACCAGACCCTTCTAGAGAACCCCAGGACCCTTCTAAAAGCACCCCGACCCTTCTAGAGCCTCCCAGTACCCTTCTAAAAGCCACCAGTCGCTTCTAGAGCCTCCCAGGACCATTCTACAAGCCCCCAGACCCTTCTAGAGCCCCCTAGGATCCTTCAAAAAGCACCCAGACCTTTCTAGACCGTCCCCGGATCATTCTAAAAGCCCCCAGACCCTTCTAGAGGCTCCCCGGACCCTTATAAAAGCACCCAGACCCTTCTAGAGGCCCCTAGGACCCTTCTAAAAGACCCCAGACCCTTCTAGACCCTCTCCGGATCCTTCGAAAAGACCCCAGACCCTTCTAGAGCCCCCCAGGATCATTCTAAAAGCCCCCAGACCCTTCTAGAGCCCCCCAGTACCCTTCTAAAAGCCCCTAGACCCTTCTAGAGCCCCCCAGGACCCTTATAAATGCACCCAGACCCTTCAAGAGGAACCCAGGGCCCCTCTTAAGGAACACCGTCCCTTCTAGAGCACCCCAGGACCCTTCTAAAAGTCCCCAGACCCTTCTAGAGCACCCCAGGACCATTCTAAAAGCACCCAGACCCTTCTAGAGCCCCCCAGGACCCTTCTAAAAGACCCCAGACCCTTCTAGAGGACACCAGGACCCTTCTGAAAGCCAGCAGAACATTCTAGAGTCACCCAGGACCCTTCTAAATTAACCCAGACCCTTCTAGAGCCCCCCAGGACCCTTCTAAAAGCGCCCAGACGCTTCTAGAGATCCCCAGGACCCTTCTGAAAGCCCCCAGAACATTCTAGAGCCCTCCAGGACCCTTCTAAAAGCCCCCAGACCCTTCTAGAGCATCCGAGGACCCTTCTAAAATTCCCCAGACCCTTCTAGAGCACCCCAGGACACTTCTAAAAGCACCCAGACCCTTCTAGAGCCCCCCCCGGACCATTCTAAAAGCCCACAGACCCTTCTAGAGCCACCCAGGACCCTTCTAAAAGCACCCAGAACCTTCTAGAGCCCCCCAGGACCCATGTACAAGCCCCCAGACCCTTCTAGAGCATCCCAGGACCCTTCTAAAAGCACCCAGA
>JAUNZM010001383.1:0-15297 GCA_033459285.1 Clamator glandarius | reverse complement strand
TTTAGAAGGGTCCGGGGGGGCTCTAGAAGGGTCTGTGGTCTTTTAGAAGGGTCCTGGGGTGCTCTAGAAGGGCCCTGGGACTTTTAGAATGGTCCTGGGTGCTCTAGAAGGGACGGGGTTCATTAAGAGGGGCCCTGGGTTCCTCTTGAAGCGTCTGGGGGCATTTAGAAGGGTCCTGGGGGGCTCTAGAAGGGTCTAGTGGCTTTTAGAAGGGTACTGGGGGTCTCTAGAAGGGTCTGGGGGCTTTTAGAATGATCCTGGGGGGCTCTAGAAGTGTCTGGGGTCTTTTCGAAGGATCTGGGGAGGATCTAGAAGGGTCTGGGGTCTTTTAGAAGGGTCCTAGGTGCCTATAGAAGGGTCTGGGGGCTTTTAGATGGGTCCTAGTGGGCTCTAGAAGGGTCTGGGTGCTTTTAGAATGATCCTGGGGGGCTCTAGAAGGGTCTGGGGGCTTTTAGAATGATCCGGGGAGGGTCTAGAAAGGTCTGGGGGCCTTTAGAATGGTCCTGGGGGGCTCTAGAAGGGTCTGGGGGCTTTTAGAATGATCCGGGGACGGTCTAGAAAGGTCTGGGTGCTTTTTGAAGGATCCTAGGCGGCTCTAGAAGGGTCTGGGGGCTTTTAGAATAATCCGGGGAGGGTCTAGAAGGGTCTGGGTTCTTTTAGAATAGTCTTGGGAGGTTTTAGAAGGGTCTGGGGTCTTTTAGAATGATCAGGGGAGGGTCTAGAAGGGTCTGGGCGCTTTTAGACGGGTCCTGGGGGGCTCTACAAGGGTCTGGAGGCTTTTAGAGGGGTTCTGGGGGGCCCTAGAAAGGTCTGGGTTCATTTAGAAGGATCCGGGGAGGGTCTAGAAAGGTCGGGGGGCTATTAGAAGGGTCCTGGGAGGCTCTAGAAGAATCTGGGGGCTTTTAGAATGATCCGGGGAGGGTCTAGAAGGGTCTGTGGGCCTTTAGAAGGGTCCGGGGGGGCTCTAGAATGGTCTGGGGGCTTTTAGAAGGTTCCTGGGGGCCTCTAGAAGGGTCTGGGGGATTTTAGAATGATCCTGGGGGGCTCTAGAAGGGTCTGGGGTCTTTTCGAAGGATCCGGGGAGGGTCTAGAAGGGTCTGGGGTCTTTTAGAAGGGTCCTAGGGGCCTCTAGAAGGGTCTGGGGGCTTTTAGATGGGTCCTACGGGGCTCTAGAAGGGTCTGGGGGCTTTTAGAATGATCCTGGGGGGCTCTAGAAGGGTCTGGGGGATTTTAGAATGATCCGGGGAGGGTCTAGAAAGGTCTGGGGGCCTTTAGAATGGTATTGGGGGGCTCTAGAATGGTCTGGGGGCTTTTAGAAGGGTCCTCGGATGCTCTAGAAGGGTCTGGGGGCTTTTAGAAGGGTCCTGGGTGGCTCTAGGAGGTTCTGGTAGGTTTTAGAAGGGTCCTAGGGGCCTCTAGAAGGGTCTGGGGGCTTTTTGAAGGGTCCTGGGATGCTCTAGAAGGGTCTGGGGGCTTTTAGAAGGGTCCTCGGATGCTCTAAAAGGGTCTGGGGGCTTTTAGAAGGGTCCTGGGGGGGTCTAGAATGTTCTGGGGGCTTTCAGAAGGGTCCTGGGGGTCTCTAGAAGGGTCTGGGGACTTTTAGAAGGGTCCTGGGGGGCTCTAGAATGGTCTGGGGGCTTTTAGAAGGGTCCTGGGTGGCTCTAGAAGGGTCTGGGGGCTTTTAGAAGGGTCCGGGGGGGCTCTAGAAGGGTCTGGGGAATTTTAGAAAGGTCCTCGGATTCTCTAAAAGGGTCTGGGGGCTTTTAGAAGGGTCCTGGAGGGCTCTAGAATGTTCTGGGGGCTTTCAGAAGGGTCCTGGGGGTCTCTAGAAGGGTCTGGGGGCTTTTAGAAGGGTCCTGGGGGGCTCTAGAAGGGTCTGGGGGCTTTTAGAAGGGTCCTGGGGTGCTCTAGAATGGTCTGTGGGCTTTTAGAAGGGTCCTGCGAGGCTCTAGAAGGGTCTGGGGGCTTTTAGAAAGGTCCTGAGTGGCTCTAGAAGGGTCTGGGGGCTTTTCGAAGGGTCCTGGGTGTCTCTAGAAGGGTCTGGGGGCTTTTAGAAGGGTCCTGTGAGGATCTAGATGGGTCTGGGGGCTTTTAGAAGGGTCCTGGGATGCTCTAGAAGGGTCTGGGGGCTTGTAGAAAGGTCCTCGGATGTTCTAGAAGGGTCTGGGTGCTTTTAGAAGGGTCCTGGAGGGCTCTAGAAGGTTCTGGGGGCTTTCAGAAGGGTCCTGGGAGTCTCTAGAGGTGTCTGGGCGCTTTTAGAAGGGTCCTGGGGGGCTCTAGAAGGGTCTGGGTGCCTTTAGAAGGGTCCTGGGTGACTCTAGAATGTTCTGCTGGCTTTCAGAAGGTTCCTGGGGTCCTCTAGCAGGGTCTGGGGTCTTTTAGAAGGGTCCGGGGGGGCTCTAGAAGGGTCTGGGGGCTTTTAGAAGGGTCCTGGGGTGCTCTAGAAGGGCCCTGGGACTTTTAGAATGGTCCTGGGGTGCTCTAGAAGGGACGGGGTTCATTAAGAGGGGCCCTGGGTTGCTCTTGAAGCGTCTGGGGGCATTTAGAAGGGTCCTGGGGGGCTCTAGAAGGGTCTAGTGGCTTTTAGAAGGGTACTGGGGGTCTCTAGAAGGGTCTGGGGGCTTTTAGAATGATCCTGGGGGGCTCTAGAAGTGTCTGGGGTCTTTTCGAAGGATCTGGGGAGGATCTAGAAGGGTCTGGGGTCTTTTAGAAGGGTCCTAGGTGCCTATAGAAGGGTCTGGGGGCTTTTAGATGGGTCCTAGTGGGCTCTAGAAGGGTCTGGGGGCTTTTAGAATGATCCTGGGGGGCTCTAGAAGGGTCTGGGGGCTTTTAGAATGATCCGGGGAGGGTCTAGAAAGGTCTGGGGGCCTTTAGAATGGTCCTGGGGGGCTCTAGAAGGGTCTGGGGTCTTTTAGAATGATCCGGGGACGGTCTAGAAAGGTCTGGGTGCTTTTTGAAGTATCCTAGGGGGCTCTAGAAGGGTCTGGGGGCTTTTAGACGAGTCCTGGGGTTCTCTAGAAGGATCTGGTTGCTTTTAGAAGGGTCCTGGGGTTCTCTAGAAGGGTCGGGGTGCTTTTATAAGGGTCGGGGGAGCCTCTAGAAGGGTCTGGGTGCTTTTAGAAAGGTCCTGGGGGGCTCTTGAAGGGTCTAGAGGCTTTTAGACTGGTCCTGGGGTCCTCTAGAAGGGTCTGGGTGCTTTTAGAAGGGTCCTGGGTGGCTCTAGAAGGGTCTGGGGGCTTGTAGAATGGTCCTGGGGGGCTCTAGAAGGGTCTGGGGGCTTTTAGAAGGGTCCTGGGGGCATCTAGAAGGGTCTGGGAGCTTTTAGAAGGGTTCTGGGGGGCTCTAGAAGGGTCTGGGGGCTTGTAGAAGGGTCCTGGGTGCCGCTAGGAGGGTCTGGGGGCTTTAAGAAGGGTCCTGGGGGGCTCAAGAATTGTCTGGGGGCTTTTAGAAGGGTCCTGGTGTGCTCTAGAAGGGTCTGGGGGCTTTTAGAAGGGTCCTGGGGGGCTCTAGAGGAGTCTGGGGTCTTTTAGAAGGGTCCTGGGGGTGTCTAGAAGGGTCTGGGGGCATTTAGAAGCGTCCTGGGTGTCTCTAGAAGGGTCTGGGGGCTTTTAGAAGGGTCCTGGGGGTCTCTAGAAGGGTCTGGGAGCTTTTAGAAGGGTCCTGGGAGGCTCTAGAATGGTCTGGGGGCTTTTAGAACTGTCCTGGGATGCTCTAGAAGGGTCAGGGGTCTTTTAGAGCTGTCCTGGGATGCTCTAGAAGGTTCTGGGGCTTTCAGAAGGGTCCAGGGGTCCTCTAGAAGGGTCTGGAGGCTTTTAGAAGGGTCCGGGGGGGCTCTAGAAGGGTCTGGGCCTTTTAGAAGGGTCCTGGGGTGCTCTAGAAGGGTCTGGGGACTTTAAGAATTGTCCTGGGCTGTCCTAGAAGGGACGGGGTGCCTTAAGAGGGGCCCTGGGGGGCTCTAGAAGGGTCTGGGGGCTTTTAGAAGGGTCGTTGTTGTGCTCTAGAAGGGTCTGGGGGCTTTTAGAATGCTCCTGGGGATCTCTAGAAGTGTCTGGGGTCTTTTAGAAAGATCCGGGTGTGTCTAGATGTGTCTGCGGCCTTTCTGAAGGGTCCTGGGGGGCTCTAGAAGGGTCTGGGGGCTTTTAGAAGGGTCCTGGGGGTGTCTAGAAGGGTCTGGGGGCTTTTAGAATGGTCCTGGGAGGCTCTAGAAGGGTCTGGGTGCTTTTAGAAGGGTCCTGGGGCCCTCTAGAAGGGTCTGAGTGCTTTTAGAAGGGTCATGGGGGTCTCTAGAAGGGTCTGGTTGCTTTTAGAATAATCCGGGGAGGGTCTAGAAGGGTCTGGGTTCTTTTAGAATAGTCCTGGGAGGTTTTAGAAGGGTCTGGGATCTTTTAGAATGATCAGGGGAGGGTCTAGAAGGGTCTGGGCGCTTTTAGACGGGTCCTGGGGGGCTCTACAAGGGTCTGGAGGCTTTTAGAGGGGTTCTGGGGGGCCCTAGAAGGGTCTGGGTTGATTTAGAAGGATCCGGGGAGGGTCTAGAAAGTTCGGGGGGCTATTAGAAGGGTCCTGGGAGGCTCTAGAAGAATCTGGGGGCTTTTAGAATGATCCGGGGAGGGTCTAGAAGGGTCTGGGGGCCTTTAGAAGGGTCCTGGGGGGCTCTAGAATGGTCTGGGGGCTTTTAGAAGGTTCCTGGGGGCCTCTAGAAGGGTCTGGGGGCTTTTAGAATGATCCTGGGGGGCACTAGAAGGGTCTGGGTGCTTTTAGAAGGGTCCTGGGAGGCTCTAGAAGGGTCTGGGGGGTTTTAGAAGGGTCCTGGGGGGCTCTAGAAGGGTCTGGGTGCTTTTATAAGGGTCCTGGGATGTTCCAGAAGGGTCTGGGTGCTTTTAGAAGGGTCCTCGGATGCTCTAGAAGGGTCTGGGTGCTTTTAGAAGGGTCCTGGGGGGCTCTAGAATGTTCTGGGGGCTTTCAGAAGGGTCCCGGGGGTCTCCAGAAAGGTCTGGGGGCTTTTATATGGGTCCTGGGGGGCTCTAGAAGGTTCTGGGGGCTTTTAGAAGGGTCCTGGGGGTCTCTAGAAGGGTCTGGGGGCTTTTATAAGGGTCCTCGGATGCTCTAGAAGGGTCTGGGTGCTTTTAGAAGGGTCCTGGGTTGCTCTAGAATGGTCTGGGGGCTTTTAGAAGGGTCCTGCGATGCTCTAGAAGGGTCTGGGGGCTTTTAGAAAGGTCCTGGGTGGCTCTAGAAGGGTCTGGGGGCTTTTCGAAGGGTCCTTGGTGTCTCTAGAAGGGTCTGGGGGCTTTTAGAAGGGTCCTGGGAGGATCTAGATGGGTCTGGGGGCTTTTAGAAGGGTCCTGGGATGCTCTAGAAGGGTCTGGGGGCTTGTAGAAGGGTCCTGGGTTGCTCTAGAAGGTTCTGGGTGCTTTTAGAAGGGTCCTCGGTGGCTCTAGAAGGGTCTGGGGGCTTTTAGAAGGGTCCGGTGGGGCTCTAGAATGGTCTGGGTTCTTTTAGAAGTGTCCTGGGGTGCTCTAGAAGGGTCTGGGGAATTTTAGAAGGGTCCTCGGATGCTCTAGAAGGGTCTGGGGTGCTTTTAGAAGGGTCCTGGAGGGCTCTAGAAGGTTCTGGGGGCTTTCAGAAGGGTCCTGGGTGTCTCTAGAAGGGTCTGGGCGCTTTTAGAAGGGTCCTGGGGGGCACTAGAAGGGTCTGGGTGCCATTAGAAGGGTCCTGGGTGACTCTAGAATGTTCTGCTGGCTTTCAGAAGGTTCCTGGGGTCCTCTAGAAGGGTCTGGGGTCTTTTAGAAGGGTCCGGGGGGTCTCTAGAAGGGTCTGGGGGCTTTTAGAAGGGTCCTGGGTTGCTCTAGAAGGGCCCTGGGACTTTTAGAATGGTCCTGGGGTGCTCTAGAAGGGACGGGGTTCATTAAGAGGGGCCCTGGGTGCCTCTTGAAGGGTCTGGGGGCATTTAGAAGGGTCCTGGGGGGCTCTAGAAGGGTCTAGGGGCTTTTAGAAGGGTACTGGGGGGCTCTAGAAGGGTCTTGGGGCTTTTAGAATGATCCTGGGGGGCTCTAGAAGGGTCTGGGGTCTTTTCGAAGGATCTGGGGAGGCTCTAGAAGGGTCTGGGGGTTTTTAGAAGGGTCCTAGGGGCATCTAGAAGGGTCTGGGGGCTTTTAGATGGGTCCTAGGGGGCTCTAGAAGGGTCTGGGGGCTTTTGGAATGATCCTGGGGGGTTCTAGAAGAGTCTGGGGGCTTTTAGAATGATCCTGGGGGGCTCTAGATGGGTCTGGGTTCTTTTAGAATGAACCGGGGACGGTCTAGAAAGGTCTGGGTGCTTTTTGAAGGATCCTAGGTGGCTCTAGAAGGGTCTGGGGGCTTTTAGAAGGATCCGGGGAGGGTCTAGAAGGGTCTGGGGGCTTTTAGAAGGGTCCTGGTGTTCTCTAGAAGGGTCTGGTTGCTTTTATAAGGGTCCTGGGGGCCTCTAGAAGGGTCGGGGTGCTTTCATAAGGGGCCGGGGAGCCTCTAGAAGGGTCTGGGTGCTTTTAGAAAGGTCCTGGGGGGCTCTAGAAGGGTCTAGAGGCTTTTAGACTGGTCCTGGGGGCCTCTAGAACGGTCTGGGTGCTTTTAGAAGGGTCCTGGTTGGGTCTAGAAGGGTCTGGGGGCTTGTAGAAGGGTCCTGGGGGGCTCTAGAAGGGTCTGGGGGCTTTTAGAAGGGTCCTGGGGGCATCTAGAAGGGTCTGGGAGCTTTTAGAAGGGTTCTGGGGGGCTCTAGAAGGGTCTGGGGGCTTGTAGAAGGGTCCTGGGTGCCGCTAGGAGGGTCTGGGGGCTTTAAGAAGGGTCCTGGGGGGCTCAAGAAGGGTCTGGGGTCTTTTAGAAGGGTCCTGGTGTGCTCTAGAAGGGTCTGGGGGCTTTTAGAAGGGTTCTGGGGGGCTCTAGAAGGGTCTGGGGGGTTTTAGAAGGGTCCTGGTGTGCTCTAGAAGGGTCTGGGAGCTCTTAGAAGGGTCCTGGGGGGCTCTAGAAGGGTCTGGGGGCTTTTAGAAGGGTCCTGGGGGTGTCTAGAAGGGTATGGGGGCTTTTAGAAGCTTCCTGGGTGGCTCTAGAAGGGTCTGGGGGCTTTTAGAAGGGTCCGGGGTGGCTTTAGATGGGTCTGGGGAATTTTAGAAAGGTCCTCGGATTCTCTAAAAGGGTCTGGGGGCTTTTAGAAGGGTCCTGGAGGGCTCTAGAAGGTTCTGGGGGCTTTCAGAAGGGTCCTGGGGGTCTCTAGAAGGGTCTGGGGGCTTTTAGAAGGGTCCTGGGGGGCTGTAGAAGGGTCTGGGATCTTTTAGAAGGGTCCTGGGATGGTCTAGAATGGTCTGTGGGCTTTTAGAAGGGTCCTGCGAGGCTCTAGACTGGTCTGGGGGCTTTTAGAAAGGTCCTGGGTGGCTCTAGAAGGGTCTGGGGGCTTTTCGAAGGGTCCTGGGTGTCTCTAGAAGGGTCTGGGGGCTTTTAGAAGGGTCCTGGGAGGATCTAGATGGGTCTGGGGGCTTTTAGAAGGGTCCTGGGATGCTCTAGAAGTGTCTGGGGGCTTGTAGAAGGGTCCTGGGTTGCTCTAGAAGGTTCTGGGTGCTTTTAGAAGGGTCCTGGGTGGCTCTAGAATTGTCTGGGGGCTTTTAGAAGGGTCCGGTGGGGATCTAGAAGGATCTGGGGGCTTTTAGAAGTGTCCTGGGGTGCTTTTAGAAGGGTCTGTGGAATTTTAGAAGTGTCCTCGGATGCTCTAGAAGGGTCTGGGTGCTTTTAGAAGGGTCCTGGAGGGCTCTAGAAGGTTCTGGGGGCTTTCAGAAAGGTCTTGGGAGTCTCTAGAAGGGTCTGGGCGCTTTTAGAAGGTTCCTGGGGGGCTCTAGAATGGTCTGGGTGCCTTTAGAAGGGTCCTGGGTGACTCTAGAATGTTCTGCTGGCTTTTAGAAGGTTCCTGGGTTCCTCTAGAAGGGTCTGGGGTCTTTTAGAAGGGTCCGGGGGGGCTCTAGAAGGGTCTGTGGTCTTTTAGAAGGGTCCTGGGGTGCTCTAGAAGGGCCCTGGGACTTTTAGAATGGTCCTGGGTGCTCTAGAAGGGACGGGGTTCATTAAGAGGGGCCCTGGGTTCCTCTTGAAGCGTCTGGGGGCATTTAGAAGGGTCCTGGGGGGCTCTAGAAGGGTCTAGTGGCTTTTAGAAGGGTACTGGGGGTCTCTAGAAGGGTCTGGGGGCTTTTAGAATGATCCTGGGGGGCTCTAGAAGTGTCTGGGGTCTTTTCGAAGGATCTGGGGAGGATCTAGAAGGGTCTGGGGTCTTTTAGAAGGGTCCTAGGTGCCTATAGAAGGGTCTGGGGGCTTTTAGATGGGTCCTAGTGGGCTCTAGAAGGGTCTGGGTGCTTTTAGAATGATCCTGGGGGGCTCTAGAAGGGTCTGGGGGCTTTTAGAATGATCCGGGGAGGGTCTAGAAAGGTCTGGGGGCCTTTAGAATGGTCCTGGGGGGCTCTAGAAGGGTCTGGGGGCTTTTAGAATGATCCGGGGACGGTCTAGAAAGGTCTGGGTGCTTTTTGAAGGATCCTAGGCGGCTCTAGAAGGGTCTGGGGGCTTTTAGAAGGATCCGGGGAGGGTCTAGAAGGGTCTGGGGGCTTTTAGAAGGGTCCTGGGGTTCTCTAGAAGGGTCTGGTTGCTTTTAGAAGGGTACTGGGGGGCTCTAGAAGGGTCTAGAGGCTTTTAGACTGGTCCTGGGGTCCTCTAGAAGGGTCTGGGTGCATTTAGAAGGGTCCTGAGTGGCTCTAGAAGGGTCTGGGGGCTTGTAGAAGGGTCCTGGGGGGCTCTAGAAGGGTCTGGGGGCTTTTAGAAGGGTCCTGGGGGAATCTAGAAGGGTCTGGGAGCTTTTAGAAGGGTTCTGGGGGGCATCTAGAAGGGTCTGGGGGCTTGTAGAAGGCTCCTGGGTGCCGCTAGGAGGGTCTGGGGGCTTTTAGAAGGGTCCTGGGGGGCTCAAGAAGGGTCTGGGGGCTTTTAGAAGGGTCCTGGTGTGCTCTAGAAGTGTCTGGGGGCTTTTAGAAGGGTCCTGGGGGGCTCTAGAAGGGTCTGGGGGCTTTTAGAAGGGTCCTGGGGGTGTCTAGAAGGGTCTGGGGGCTTTTAGAAGCGTCCTGGGTGGCTCTAGAAGGGTCTGGGGGCTTTTAGAAGGGTCCTGGGGGTCTCTAGAAGGGTCTGGGAGCTTTTAGAAGGGTCCTGGGAGGCTCTAGAATGGTCTGGGGGCTTTTAGAACTGTCCTGGGATGCTCTAGAAGGGTCAGGGTTCTTTTAGAACTGTCCTGGGTTGCTCTAGAAGGTTCTGGGGCTTTCAGAAGGGTCCAGGGTTCCTCTAGAAGGGTCTGGAGGCTTTTAGAAGGGTCCGGGGGGGCTCTAGAAGGGTCTGGGTGCTTTTAGAAGGGTCCTGGGGTGCTCTAGAAGGGTCTGGGGACTTTAAGAAGGGTCCTGGGGTGTCCTAGAAGGGACGGGGTGCCTTAAGAGGGGCCCTGGGGGGCTCTAGAAGGGTCTGGGGGCTTTTAGAAGGGTCCTTGTTTTGCTCTAGAAGGGTCTGGGGGCTTTTAGAATGCTCCTGGGGATCTCTAGAAGTGTCTGGGGTCTTTTAGAATGATCCGGGGATTGTCAAGATGTGTCTGCGGCCTTTCAGAAGGGTCCTGGGGGGCTCTAGAAGGGTCTGGGGGCTTTTAGAAGGGTCCTGGGGGTGTCTAGAAGGGTCTGGGGGCTTTTAGAATGGTCCTGGGAGGCTCTAGAAGGGTTTGGGTGCTTTTAGAAGGGCCCTGGGGCCCTCTAGAAGGGTCTGAGTGCTTTTAGAAGGGTCATGGGGGTCTCTAGAAGGGTCTGCGGTCTTTTAGAATGATCCGGGGAGGGTCTAGAAGGTTCTGGGGGCCTTTAGAAGGGTCCTGGGGGGCTCTAGAAGGGTCTGGGGGCTTTTAGAAGGGTCCCGGGGTTCTCTAGAAGGGTCTGGGGGCATTTAGACGTATCCTGGGGGCCTCTAGAAGGGTCTGGGATCTATTAGAGTGGTCCGTGGGAGCTCTAGAAGGGTCTGGGGGTTTTTAGAAGGCTCCTGGAAGGCTCTAGAAGGGTCTGGGGGCTTTTAGAAGGTTCCTGGGGTTCTCTAGAAGGGTCTGGGGACTTATAGAAGGGTCCTGGGGTCCTCTAGAAGGGTCTGAGAACTATTAGAGTGGTTCGGGGGGGCTCTAGAAGGGTCTGGAGGCTTTTAGAAGGGTCATGGGGGGCTCTAGAAGGGTCTGGGGGCTTTTAGAATAATCCGGGGAGGGTCTAGAAGGGTCTGGGTTCTTTTAGAATAGTCCTGGGAGGTTTTAGAAGGGTCTGGGGTCTTTTAGAATGATTAGGGGATGGTCTAGAAGGGTCTGGGCGCTTTTAGACGGGTCCTGGGGGGCTCTACAAGGGTCTGGAGGCTTTTAGAGGGGTTCTGGGGGCCCTAGAAGGGACTGGGTTCATTTAGAAGGATCCGGGGAGGGTCTAGAAAGGTCGGGGGGCTATTAGAAGGGTCCTGGGAGGCTCTAGAAGAATCTGGGGGCTTTTAGAATGATCCGGGGAGGGTCTAGAAGGGTCTGGGGGCCTTTAGAAGGGTCCTGGGGGGCTCTAGAATGGTCTGGGGGCTTTTAGAAGGTTCCTGGGGGCCTCTAGAAGGGTCTGGGGGCTTTTAGAATGATCCTGGGGGGCTCTAGAAGGGTCTGGGGTCTTTTCGAAGGATCCGGGGAGGGTCTAGAAGGGTCTGGGGTCTTTTAGAAGGGTCCTAGGGGCCTCTAGAAGGGTCTGGGTGCTTTTAGATGGGTCCTAGGGGGCTCTAGAAGGGTCTGGGGGCTTTTAGAATGATCCTGGGGGGCTCTAGAAGGGTCTGTGGGCTTTTAGAATGATCCGGGGAATGTCTAGAAAGGTCTGGGGGCCTTTAGAATGGTATTGGGAGGATCTAGAAGTGTCTGGTGGCTATTAGAAGAGTCCTGGGTGGCTCTAGAGGGATCTGGGGGGTTTTAGAAGGGTCCGGGGGGGCTCTAGAATGGTCTGGGGGCTTTTAGAAGGGTCCTGGGTGGCTCTAGAAGGGTCTGGGGGCTTTTAGAAGGGTCCGGGGGGGCTCTAGAAGGGTCTGGGAGCTTTTAGAAGGGTCCTGGGGGGCTCTAGAAGGGTCTGGGTGCCTTTAGAAGGGTCCTGGGTGACTCTAGAATGTTCTGCTGGCTTTCAGAAGGGTCCTGGCGTCCTCTAGAAGGGTCTGGGGGCTTTTAGAAGGGTCCTGGGAGGCTCTAGAAGGGTCTGGGGGCTTTTAGAAAGGTCCTGGGAGGATCTAGATGGGTCTGGGGGCTTTTAGAAGGGTCCTGGGATGCTCTAGAAGGGTCTGGGGTCTTGTAGATGGGTCCTGGGGGGCTCTAGAAGGTTCTGGGTGCTTTTAGAAGGGTCCTGGGTGGCTCTAGAAGGGTCTGGGGGCTTTTAGAAGGGTCCGGTGGGGCTCTAGAAGGGTCTGGGGGCTTTTAGAAGTGTCCTGGGGTGCTCTAGAAGGGTCTGGGGAATTTTAGAAGGGTCCTCGGATGCTCTAGAAGGGTCTGGGTGCTTTTAGAAGGGTCCTGGAGGGCTCTAGAAGGTTCTGGGGGCTTTCAGAAGGGTCCTGGGAGTCTCTAGAAGGGTCTGGGCGCTTTTAGAAGGGTCCTGGGGGGCTCTAGAAGGGTCTGGGTGCCTTTAGAAGGGTCCTGGGTGACTCTAGAATGTTCTGCTGGCTTTCAGAAGGGTCCTGGGGTCCTCTATAAGGGTCTGGGGTCTTTTAGAATGGTCCTGGGCTGCTCTAGAAGGGTCTGGGGGCATTTAGAAGGGTCCTGAGGGGCTCTAGAAGGGTCTAGGTGCTTTTAGAAGGGTACTGGGGGGCTCTAGAAGGGTCTGGGGGCTTTTAGAATGATCCTGGGGGGCTCTAGAAGGGTCTGGGGTCTTTTCGAAGGATCCGGGGAGGGTCTAGAAGGGTCTGGTGGCTTTTAGAAGGGTCCTAGGGGCCTCTAGAAGGGTCTGGGGGCTTTTAGATGGGTCCTAGCTGGCTCTAGAAGGGTCTGGGGGCTTTTGGAATGATCCTGGGGGGCTCTAGAAGGATCTGGGGGCTTTTAGAATGAGCCTGGGGGGCTCTAGAAGGGTCTGGGGGCTTTTAGAATGATCCGGGGACGGTCTAGAAAGGTCTGGGTGCTTTTTGAAGGATCCTAGTTGGCTCTAGAAGGGTCTGGGGGCTTTTAGAGGGATCCGGGGAGGGTCTAGAAGGGTCTGGGGGCTTTTAGAAGGGTCCTGGGGTACTCTAGAAGGGTCTGGTTGCTTTTAGAAGGGTACTGGGAGGCTCTAGAAGGGTCGGGGTGCTTTTATAAGGGTCCGGGGAGCTTCTTGAAGGGTCTGGGTGCTTTTAGAAAGGTCCTGGGGGGCTCTATAAGGGTCTAGAGGCTTTTAGACGGGACCTGGGGGCGTCTAGAAGGGTCGGGGGGCTTGTAGAAGGGTCCTGGGGGCCTCTAGAAGGGTCTGGGGGCTTTTAGAAGGGTCCTGGGGGCATCTAGAAGGGTCTGGGAGCTTTTAGAAGGGTCCTGGGGGGCTCTAGAAGGGTCTGGGGGCTTGTAGAAGGGTCCTGGGGGGCTCAAGAAGGGTCTGGGGTCTTTTAGAAGGGTCCTGGGGGGCTCTAGAAGGGTCTGGGGGCTTTTAGAAGGGTCCTGGGGCCTATAGAAATGTCTGGGGGCTTTTAGAAATGTCCTGGGAGGATTTAGAAGGGTCTGGGGGCTTTTAGAAGGATCCGGGGAGGGTCTACAAGGGTCTGGGGGCTTTTAGAAGGGTCCTGGGGGGCTCTAGAAGGGTCTGGGAGCTTTTAGTAGGGTCCTGGGGGGCTCTAGAAGGGTCTGGGGTCTTTTAGAATGGTCCTGGGGGGCTCTAGAAGGGTCTGGGGGCTTGTAGAAGGGTCCTGGAGGCCTCTAGAAGGATCTGGGGGCTTTTAGAAGGGTCCTGGGGTTCTCTAGAAGGGTCTGGGGGCATTTAGAAGGGTCCTGGGGGACTCTAGAAGGGTCTGGGGGCTTTTAGAAGGGTCCTGGGGTGCTCTAGAATGGTTTGGGGGCTTTTAGAAGGGTCCTGGGAGGCTCTAGAAGGGTCTGGGGGCTTTTAGAAAGGTCCTGTGGGGCTCTAGAATGGTCTGGGGGCTTTTAGAAGGGTCCTGGGATGCTCTAGAAGGGTCTGGGGGCTTGTAGATGGGTCCGGGGTGGCTCTAGAAGATTCTGGGTGCTTTTAGAAGGGTCCTGGGTGGCTCAAGAAGGGTCTGGGCGCTTTTAGAAGGGTCCTGGGGGGCTCTAGAAGGCTCTGGGGTCTTTTAGAGGGGTTCTGGGGGGCCCTAGAAGGGTCTGGGTTCATTTAGAAGGATCCGGGGAGGGTCTAGAAAGGTCGGGGGGCTATATGAAGGGTCCTGGGAGGCTCTAGAAAAATCTGGGGCTTTTAGAATGATCCGGGGAGGGTCTAGAAGGGTCTGGGGGCCTTTAGAAGGGTCCTGGGGGGCTCTAGAATGGTCTGGGGGCTTTTAGAAGGTTCCTGGGGGCCTCTAGAAGGGTCTGGGGGCTTTTAGAATGATCCTGGGGGGCTCTAGAAGGGTCTGGGGGCTTTTCGAAGGATCCGGGGAGGGTCTAGAAGGGTCTGGGGTCTTTTAGAAGGGTCCTAGGGGCCTCTAGAAGGGTCTGGGGGCTTTTAGATGGGTCCTAGGGGGCTCTAGAAGGGTCTGGGGGCTTTTAGAATGATCCGGTGACGGTCTAGAAAGGTCTGGGTGCTTTTTGAAGGATCCTAGGTGGCTCTAGAAGGGTCTGGGGTCTTTTAGAGGGATCCGGGGAGTGTCTAGAAGGGTCTGGGGGCTTTTAGAAGGGTCCTGGGGTACTCTAGAAGGGTCTGGTTGCTTTTAGAAGGGTACTGGGAGGATCTAGAAGGGTCGGGGTGCTTTTATAAGGGTCCGGGGAGCCTCTAGAAGGGTCTGGGGGCTTTTAGAAGGGTCCGGGGGGGCTCTAGATGGGTCTGGGGAATTTTAGAAAGGTCCTCGGATTCTCTAAAAGGGTCTGGGGGCTTTTAGAAGGGTCCTGGAGGGCTCTAGAAGGTTCTGGGGGCTTTCAGAAGGGTCCTGGGGGTCTCTAGAAGGGTCTGGGGGCTTTTAGAAGGGTCCTGGGGGGCTGTAGAAGGGTCTGGGATCTTTTAGAAGGGTCCTGGGGTGGTCTAGAATGGTCTGTGGGCTTTTAGAAGGGTCCTGCGAGGCTCTAGAATGGTCTGGGGGCTTTTAGAAAGGTCCTGGGTGGCTCTAGAAGGGTCTGGGGGCTTTTCGAAGGGTCCTGGGTGTCTCTAGAAGGGTCTGGGGGCTTTTAGAAGGGTCCTGGGAGGATCTAGATGGGTCTGGGGGCTTTTAGAAGGGTCCTGGGATGCTCTAGAAGGGTCTGGGGGCTTGTAGAAGGGTCCTGGGTTGCTCTAGAAGGTTCTGGGTGCTTTTAGAAGGGTCCTGGGTGGCTCTAGAATTGTCTGGGGGCTTTTAGAAGGGTCCGGTGGGGATCTAGAAGGATCTGGGGGCTTTTAGAAGTGTCCTGGGGTGCTCTAGAAGGGTCTGGGGAATTTTAGAAGGGTCCTCGGATGCTCTAGAAGGGTCTGGGTGCTTTTAGAAGGGTCCTGGAGGGCTCTAGAAGGTTCTGGGGGCTTTCAGAAAGGCCTTGGGAGTCTCTAGAAGGGTCTGGGCGCTTTTAGAAGGGTCCTGGGGGGCTCTAGAATGGTCTGGGTGCCTTTAGAAGGGTCCTGGGTGACTCTAGAATGTTCTGCTGGCTTTCAGAAGGTTCCTGGGTTCCTCTAGAAGGGTCTGGGGTCTTTTAGAAGGGTCCGGGGGGGCTCTAGAAGGGTCTGGGGGCTTTTAGAAGGGTCCTGGGGTGCTCTAGAAGGGCCCTGGGACTTTTAGAATGGTCCTGGGGTGCTCTAGAAGGGACGGGGTTCATTAAGAGGGGCCCTGGGTTCCTCTTGAAGCGTCTGGGGGCATTTAGAAGGGTCCTGGGGGGCTCTAGAAGGGTCTAGTGGCTTTTAGAAGGGTACTGGGGGTCTCTAGAAGGGTCTGGGGGCTTTTAGAATGATCCTGGGGGGCTCTAGAAGTGTCTGGGGTCTTTTCGAAGGATCTGGGGAGGATCTAGAAGTGTCTGGGGTCTTTTAGAAGGGTCCTAGGTGCCTCTAGAAGGGTCTGGGGGCTTTTAGATGGGTCCTAGTGGGCTCTAGAAGGGTCTGGGGGCTTTTGGAATGATCCTGGGCTGCTCTAGAAGGGTCTGGGGGCTTTTAGAAT
>JAUNZM010001382.1:0-34378 GCA_033459285.1 Clamator glandarius | reverse complement strand
AGGGACCCTTGAGCCCCCCCAGACACCCCCAGGGACCCCAGACCCCCCCAAGGGACCCTTGAGCCCCCCCAGGGACTCCCCAAGGGACCCCAGAGCCCCCCCAAGATCCCCAGAGCCCCCCCGGACACCTCCAGGGACCTCCCCAAGGGACCTCAGAACCCCCCAAGATCCCCAGAGTCCCCCCCAGGGATCCCCAGGGACCCTTGAGCCCCCCCAGACACCCCCAGGGACCCCCCAAGGGACCCCAGAGCCCCCCAAGATCCCCAGAGCCCCCCCAGACCCCCCCCAAGGGACCCTTGAGCCCCCCCCCAGGGACCCCCCCAAGGGGACCCCAGAGCCCCCCCAGGGACCCCCCCCAAGGGACCCCAGAACCCCCCAAGATCCCCAGACCCCCCCAGGGATCCCCAGGGACCCTTGAGCCCCCCCAGACACCCCCAGGGACCCCAGACCCCCCCAAGGGACCCTTGAGCCCCCCCAGGGACTCCCCAAGGGACCCCAGAGCCCCCTCAAGATCCCCAGAGCCCCCCCAGACCCCCCCAAGGGACCCTTGAGCCCCCCCCAGGGACTCCCCAAGGGACCCCAGAGCCCCCCCAAGATCCCCCCCCTCACCTGAGGCAGAGCAGGGCCCCCCCCAAGAGCACCAGCACCAGGAGCCCCCCCAGAGCCGCCGCCCCCGCAACCAGCGCCCCCGGCTCCCGCGGCGACTCTGGGGGGACCGGGGAGGGGGTTTAGGGTGTTTTTGGGGTACAGGGGGGCTGGTTTAGGGGTGTTTTGGGGTGCAGGGGGCTGGGTTTGGGAAGCAGGGGGCTGGGTTTGGGGTGTTTTGGGGTGCAGGGGGCTGGTTTTAGGGTATTTTGGGGTGCGGGGCTCTGGTTTTGGGGTGCTGTCTGGTTTTGGGGTGCAGGGGCTCTGTTTTTGGGGGTTCAGGGGTCTGTTTTCAGGGTGCAAGGGTCTGTTTTGGGGGTGCAGGGGTCTGTTTTTAGGGTATTTTGGGGTGCAGGGCTCTGGTTTTGGGGTTTGGGGTGTTTTGGGGTGCAGGGGGCTGGTTTTAGGGTATTTTGGGGTGCGGGGCTCTGGTTTTGGGGTGCTGTCTGGTTTTGGGGTGCAGGGGCTCTGTTTTTGGGGGTTCAGGGGTCTGTTTTCAGGTGCAAGGGTCTGTTTTGGGGGTGCAGGGGTCTGTTTTTAGGGTATTTTGGGGTGCAGGGCTCTGGTTTTGGGGTGCAGGGGTCTGTTTTGGGGGTGCAGGGGTCTGGTTTTAGGGTATTTTGGGGTGCGGGGCTCTGGTTTTGGGGTGCTGTCTGGTTTTGGGGTGCAGGGGCTCTGTTTTTGGGGGTTCAGGGGTCTGTTTTCAGGGTGCAAGGGTCTGTTTTGGGGGTGCAGGGGTCTGTTTTCCGGGTATTTTGGGCTGCGGGGCTCTGGTTTCGGGGTGCAGTCTGGTTTTGGGGTGCAGGGGCTCTGTTTTTGGGGTTCAGGGGTCTGTTTTCAGGGTGCAGGGGTCTGTTTTGGGGGGTTCAGGGGTCTGTTTTCAGAGTGCAGGGGGCTGTTTTCGGGGTGCAGGGGTCTGTTTTTCGGGTATTTTGGGGTGCGGGGCTCTGGTTTCGGGGTGCAGTCTAGTTTTGGGGTGCAGAGGCTCTGTTTTTGGGGTTCAGGGGTCTGTTTTCAGGGTGCAGGGGTCTGTTTTGGGGGTTCAGGGGTCTGTTTTCAGAGTGCAGGGGTCTGTTTTGGGGGTGCAGGGGTCTGTTTTCCGGGTATTTTGGGCTGCGGGGCTCTGGTTTCGGGGTGCAGTCTGGTTTTGGGGTGCAGGGGCTCTGTTTTTTTGGGGGGGTCTCACCGCTGCCGGGGGCGCTGACGCTGGTCTCGGGGCCGAAGTCTCCGTAGCCGGCGTCGGAGCGAGCTCGAACCCGCACCCCGTAAAGGCCCCCCCGCCGCAGCCCCCCAAGTTCCGCACGAGCCCCCGGAACCTTCAGAAAAATGGGGGGGCCCTCGCCGCCCCCCACCTGCGCCCGTCACTCACCCTCAAAACACAGGGGGACCCCACCCCTCAAATTCCCCCCTCCAAGACCTCCCCCCCACAAACACCCCAATACTCCCTGGGACCCCAGTGCCCCCCAAAACCCTCAAATGCCCCCCAGGACCCTTCCCAGGGTCCCCCGAGCCCCCCCCAAACACCCCAATACTCCCTTGGACCCCCCCAGTGCCCCCCAAAAACCCCAAATGCCCCCCAGGGTCCCCTGAGCCCCCCCCCAATAACCCCCAGTGCCAACCAGACCCCCCAAAGACCCCAATACTCTCTTGGGCCCCCCCAGTGCCCCCCAAAAACCCCAAATGCCCTCCAGGACCCTTCCCAGGGTCCCCTGAGCCCCCCCAATAACCCCCAGTGCCAACCAGACCCCACCTCAACCCCACCCCAGGACCCCCCCCAAACACCCCAATACTCCCTGAGACCCCCCCCAGTGCCCCCCAAAACCCTCAAATGCCCCCCAGGACCCTTCCCAGGGTCCCCAGGGTCCCCTGAGCCCCCCCAATAACCCCCAGTGCCAACCAGACCCTCCCCAACTCTCCCCCAGGACCCTCCCAAACACCCCAAAACTCCCTGGGACCCCCCCAGTGCCCCCCAAAAACCCCAAATGCCCCCCCGGACCCTTCCCAGGGTCCCCTGAGCCCCCCCAATAACCCCCAGTGCCAACCAGACCCCCCCGTACCTGCCACCCAGGACCCCCCCAAACACCCCAATGCTCCCCAGGACCCCTCCAGTGCCCCTCCAAAAACCCCAAATGACCCCCAGGACCCTTCCCAGGGTCCCCTGAGCCCCCCCAATAACCCCCAGTGCCAACCAGATCCCCCCCACCCCAAACCCACCCCAGGACCCCCCCAAACACCCCAATACTCCCTGGGACCCCTCCAAAAACCCCAAATGACCCCCAGGACCCTTCCCAGTGTACCCAGGGTCCCCCAAGGCCCCCCCAGTATCCCCCCAATAACCCCCAGTGCCAACCAGAACCCCCCAGTGCCCTCCCAGGACCCCCCCCAAACACCCCAATAGTCCCTGGGACCCCCACAGTGCCCCCCAAATACCCCCCAGGACCCTTCACAGTGTCCCCAGGGTCCCCCAAGCCCCCCTCAGTAACCCCCAGTGCCAACCAGACCCCCCCAAACACCCCAAAACTCCCTGAGCCCCCCCAGTGCCCTCCAGATATCCCCCCAGGAACCTTCCCAGTGTACCCAGGGTCCCCCAAGGCCCCCCCAGTATCCCCCCAATAACCCCCAGTGCCAACCAGAACCCCCCAGTGCCCCCCCAGGACCCCCACCAAACACCCCAGTGCTCCTTGGGACCCCCCCGGTGCCCCCCAAGACCCCCTCAGGACCCTCCCAATGTCCCCAGGATCCCCCGAGCCCTCCCAATAACCCCCAGTGCCAACCAGACCCCCGCAAACACCCCAATACTCCCTGAGACCCCCCCAGTGCCTCCCAGATACCCCCCCAGGACCCTTCCCAGTGTCCCCAGGGTCCCCTGAGCCCCCCCAATAACCCCCAGTGCCAACCAGACCAACCCCACTACCCCCCCCCAAACACCCCAATCCACCCTGGGACCCCCCCAGTGCCCCCCAAAACCCCCCCAAACACCCCCTCCCGTGCCACCCCCCCCACCTTCTCGTAGTATTTGACCTCGTAGTCCAGGATGGGGCCCCCGGGGGGGGCGGGGGGGGGCGTCGGCCACGCCAGCGTCACCCCCGTGGGGGACCCCCCAATCCGCACCACGTCCGACACCGGCAGCGGCACTGAGGGGGGGGTCACACGGGGGTTTGGGGGGGCCCAGATTGGGTTTGGGGGCATAGAGTGGGGGTTTGGGGGTCCCACACTGGGTTGTGGGGGTCCCAGGCTCGGTTTTGGGGCCTAGGTTGGGATTTTTGGGGTCCCAGGCCTGGTTTGGGGGCCTAGGTTGGGATTTTTGGGGTCCCAGGCCTGGTTTTGGGGCCTAGGTTGGGATTTTTGGAGTCCCAGGCCTGGTTTTGGGGCCTAGGTTGGGATTTTTGGGTCCAAGGCCTGTTTTTGGGGGCCTAGGTTGGGATTTTTGGGGTCTCAGGCCAGGTTTGGGGCCTAGGTTGGGATTTTTGGGGTTCCAGGCCTGGTTTTGGGGCCTAGGTTGCGATTTTTGGGGTTCCCAGGCCTGGTTTGGGGTCTCAGGCCTGGTTTTGGGGCCTAGGTTGGGATTTTTGGGGTTCCCAGGCCTGGTTTTGGGGCCTAGGAAGGGATTGTTGGGGTTCCCAGGCCTGGTTTTGGGGCCTAGGATGGGATTTGGGTTCCCGACCAGGTTTGGGGTCCCCCGGTTGGGTTTTTTTTTTGGGGTGCTGACCATTGCGGGAGGCGCTGACGTTGATCTCGGGGCTGAAGGCTTCGGGGGTGCCGGGGGGGGACACCCCGGAGCGGGCGCCGACGCGGAAGCCGTAGGTGAGGTGGGGGTCGAGGCCTGTGACCGTCACGCTTCGGCCTCGTAGCCCCGAGGCCCCGGGGAGGAAGGTGAGACGGGAACAGGGGGTGCAGGGGGGGTCCCCCCCAGCCCTGGTCGCCCCCCATCCCGAGGGGCAGGCCCGACACCCCACGTTGTAGGTGAGGTCGGGGCGACTCCCCCCGTCTCGAGGGGGGCTCCACTCCAGCCGCAGCACCGACCCGTTGAGAGACGCCACCAGGGCTCGAGGGGCTGAGGGGGGGGCTGCAGAGAGAGAGGGGGGGTCAGCAATTGGGGGGGCACCCAGAAAAAGGGGGTACCTGGTGGGGGTGCCTGTAGAGAGAGGGGGAACCATAGAGAGGGGGAACCCATGGTGGGGGGCTGCAGGGGCAGGGGGGTCAGTAATTGGGGGGGGGCACCCAGAGAGGAAGGGGGGAGCTATAGAGAGGGGGAACCCAAGGGAAGGGGGGGGCTGCAGAGAGACGGGGGGGTTCAGCATCGGGGGGGGCCCCCCCCAGCCCCATAGCTGCCCCATAGCCCCCCCAGCCCCATAGCTGCCCCACAGCCCCCCCCAGCCCCATAGCTGCCCCCCAGCCCCCCCAGCCCCATAGCTCCCCCCCAGCCCCATAGCTGCCCCGTAGCCCCCCAGCCCCATAGCCCCCCCCAGCCCCATAGCTGCCCCCAGCCCCATAGCTCCAGCCCCATAGCTGCCCCCCAACCCCCCCAGCCCCATAGCTGCCCCCATAGCCCACCCCAGCCCCATAGCTCCAGCCCCATAGCTGCCCCCCCAGCCCCCCCAGCCCCATAGCTGCCCCCCAGCCCCCCAGCCCATAGCTCCACCCCAGCCCCATAGCTGCCCCATAGCCCCTCCCACAGCCCCATAGCTGCCCCATAGCCCCCCCACAGCCCCATAGCTGCCCTATAGCCCCCCCCAGCCCCATAGCTGCCCCCCAGCCCCCCCAGCCCCATAGCTGCCCCATAGCCCCCCCTCACCCCAGCAGGGCTGCTCGGGCCCCTCTCCCCCCCCCTCGGAAGGTGCCGCTGGAGCAGGCGCAGGCGGCCGCCCCTGGGGAGGGGGCTCGGCTGAGGGGGGGGCACGGCTCGCAGCCCCCCAGCCCCGACACCGCCTGAAGGTTTCGGGGGGACACGCTGCGGGGAGAAAAGGGGGGGGGGGTGTCAGCGAGGAACCCCCTCCCCAGGCCCCAAATACACCCCCCCCCCAATAAATCCCATGACACCTAAATCCCCCCCGTACCCCCTCCAGTTCCACTCAGGAGCCCCCCAATTCCCCCTCCAGTTCCACCCTTGCCCCCCCAAATCCCCCTGAGCCCCCCTCAAATCCACTCAGGACCCCCCAAATCCCCCTGAGATCCACCTGAGCCCCCCTCAAATCCACTCAGGAGCCCCCCAAATCCCCCTCAGGACCACCTGAGCCCCCTCAGATCCATTGGGAAGCCCCCAGATCCCTCCCCATGACCCCCCAAAGGAGCCTCCAAACCCCTAAATCCCCCCCATGCCCCTTCCAATTCCACCCATGCCCCCCAAATGCCCCTCAGATCCACCTGAGCCCCCAAATCCCCCTCCAATTCCACTCATGCCCCCCAAATCCCCCTCCAATTCCACTCATTGCCCCCCAAATCCCCCTCAGATCCACCTGAGCCCCCCTCAAATCCACTCAGGAGCCCCCAAATCCCCCTCAGATCCACCTGAGCCCCCCTCAAATCCACTCGGGACCCTCCAAATCCCCCTCCAATTCCACTCATGCCTCTCAAATCCCCCTAAGATCCACCTGAGCCCCCCTCAAATCCACTCAGGAGCCCCCCAAATCCCCCTCCAATTCCACTCATGCCCCTCAAATCCCCCTAAGATCCATGTGAGCCCCCCTCAAATCCACTGAGGACCCCCCAAATCCCCCTGAGATCCACCTGAGCCCCCCTCAAATCCACTCAGGATCCCCCAAATCCCCCTGAGATCCACCTGAGCCCCCCTCAAATCCACTCAGGACCCCCCCAAATCCCCCTGAGATCCACCTGAGCCCCCCTCCAATCCACTCAGGATCCCCCAAATGCCCCTTAGATCCACCTGAGCCCCCCTCAAATCCACTCAAGACCCCCCAAATCCCCCTGAGATCCACCTGAGCCCCCCTCAAATCCCCTCAGGACCCCCCCAAATCCCCCAGGACCCCCCCAAATCCCCCCCAATCCCGCTCCCCGTTGCCACTCACGTCGGCATCCGTCCCCGTGAGGCTCGTGGCCGGGGGCCGCAGACGCAGCCCTGGGCGGGGGGCTCGGCCCACCTGCCGTCCTCACGGCAATACATGACGGGGACCCCCGAGCCGCTGGGGACGGCTCCTTCCAGGCACGTGCCGGCCACGGGGGCCACCAGCTCTCTCGGGATGGTGGCCGGGAAGCGCGCCAGGCGTGCCGTGGCTGCCGGGCAGCGGTGGAAGTAGACGCGGACGGAGAGAAGGGCCATGCAAGCCCCTAAATCTTGCAGGGCCAGGTAGATGCCGCCCGGCGCAGGGGGCCCAGGCGCAGAGTCTTGCGGTTGACGCGGCCAGCTTGGCGCGAGGCCGGCCCCGCGGCGGGACAGGTGCTCGGCGGCCACCGTGTCCACCTTGACGTAAGGATTCTCCAGCCAAGCCGGGCTGCGCGCCGTCGCCGTGTCGGCGTCGGCCCTCCAGGTAGAAAACGTTGAAGGTTTCCTTGCAGGGACGAGGGGAGACGGCGCCGCGGCGACGGCGATGGGGCGAGGGACCAAGATGCTGCTGTTGCTAGGGCCGTTGCTAAGGATGCTGCTGTCGCCAGGGCTCTTGTCGCCAAGGAACATGCGGTTCCCAGGCCCGTTGCTAAGGATGCTGCTGTTGCTAGGGCCGTTGCTAAGGAACATGCGGTTCCCAGGCCCGTTGCTAAGGATGCTGCTGTCGCCAGGGCTCTTGTCGCCAAGGAACATGCGGTTCCCAAGCCCGTTGCTAAGGATGCTGCTGTTGCTAGGGTCGTTGCTAAGGAAAATGCGGTTCCCAGGCCCGTTGCTAAGGATGCTGCTGTTGCTAGGGCCGTTGCTAGGTCTGTTCTCATAGTGGCCACTGACAGCATCCCGGTTGCCAAGGCCGTTGCTAAGGCCATTGTGGTTGCTGAGGCCATCGTCAAGGGCATCCCGGTTGCCAGGACGACTGCCAGGAGTGTCTCGCTTGCCGAGTCCGTTGCCAAGACAACCACTGGGAGCATCCTGGCCTCTGGGGCTGTTGCTAAGGCCGTTGCTAGGGGGCATCCCGGTTGCCACGACGACCACTAGGCCCATCACCATCACCGTGTCCATCGCCGAGGCCGTTGCTAGGGGCATCCCGGTTGCCATGACGACCACTAGGCCCATCACCATCACTGTTTCCGCCACCGGGGCCGTTGCTAGGGGCATCCCGGTTGCCACGACAACCACTAGGCCCATCACCATCACCGTGTCCATCGCCGAGGCCGTTGCTAGGGGCATCCCTGTTGCCATGACGACCACTAGGCCCATCACCATCACTGTTTCCGCTGCCGGGGCCGTTGCTAAGGGCATCCCGGTTGCCACGACGACCACTAGGCCCATCACCATCACTGTTTCCGCCGCCGGGGCCGTTGCTAAGGGGCATCCCGATTGCCATGACGACCGCCAGGAGCATCCCGGGGGTGTTTCCCGGCTCCGGGGGGCGGGTGTGGGGCTGCCCCACGGCGTCGCCGTGCCGGGGGGGGGGGGGCCCCCGGGGGGGGGGGTGTTTCGGGGCAGCCCGTCGCAGGCCAGCAGGGGTGAAGCGCAGTTCAGCGTAGAGGTGGGTGGCGCCCCCCCGCGGCAGCCAAGGGGAGCGCAGCCAGCTGTTCTGGGGGGGCCCGGGGGGACCCCGCGGGGAGCAAACCTCGAAGGTTCGGACCGAGGCCTGCAGCTCCGCGTCCACCGCGCTCAGCTCCTCCCACTGGGGGGGGACGGGGGGAGATGGGGGGTTCAGGGGGAGATGGGGGGCACGGGGGGTCATGGGGGGAGATGGGGGGACAGGGAGAGATGGGGGACGGGGGGAGATGGGGGTACAGGGGGATCATAGGGGAAGATGGGGGGACAGGGAAGTCATGGAGGGAGATGGGGGACGGGGGGAGATGGGGGGTCATAGGGGGAGATGGGGGGACAGGGGGGTCATGGGGAATGGGGGTGTCATTGGGGGAGATGGGGGTAAGGGGAGATGGGGGTACAGGGGGGTCATGGGGGGACATCGGGGCAGGGGAGATGGGGGTACAGGGGGGTCATGGGGGGAGATGGGGGTACAGGGGAGATGGGGGTACAGGGGGGTCATGGGGGGAGATGGGGGTACAGTAGAGATGGGGGTACAGAGGGGTCATGGGGGGAGATGGGGGTACAGGGGAGATGGGGGTACAGGGGGGTCATGGGGGGAGATGGGGGCAGGGGAGATGGGGGTACAGGGGGGTCATGGGGGGAGATGGGGGTACAGGGGAGATGGGGGTACAGGGGGGTCATGGGGGGAGATGGGGGTACAGAGGGGTCATGGGGGGAGATGGGGTTACAGGGGAGATTGGGGTACAGAGGGGTCATGGGGGGAGATGGGGGTACAGGGGAGATGGGGGTACAGGGGGGTCATGGGCAGAGATGGGGGTACAGAGGGGTCATGGGGGGAGATGGGGGTACAGGGGAGATGGGGGTACAGGGGAGATTGGGGTACAGGGGGGTCATGGGCGGAGATGGGGGTACAGAGGGGTCATGGGGGGAGATGGGGGTACAGGGGAGATGGGAGTACAGGGGGGTCATGGGGGGAGATGGGGGTACAGGGGGGTCATGGGGGGAGATGGGGGTACAGGGGAGATGGGAGTACAGGGGGGTCATGGGGGGAGATGGGGGTACAGGGGAGATGGGGGTACAGGGGAGATTGGGGTACAGGGGGGTCATGGGGGGAGATGGGGGTACAGGGGAGATTGGGGTACAGGGGGGTCATGGGGGGAGATGGGGGTACAGGGGAGATGGGAGTACAGGGGGGTCATGGGGGGAGATGGGGGTACAGGGGAGATGGGGGGTACAGGGGAGATTGGGGTACAGGGGGGTCATGGGGGGAGATGGGGGTACAGGGGAGATGGGGGTACAAGGGAGATTGGGGTACAGGGGGGTCATGGGGGGAGATGGGGGTACAGGGGAGATGGGGGGTACAGGGGGGTCATGGGGGGAGATGAGGGACGAGGGGGGTAGTTGGGGGGCAGAGGGAGAGGGGGGCAGGGGGGATACGGTGGGGGGGGACACAGGGAGGTGAGTGACACGGGGCACCCCTGGCCCCTGCCCCCCACATCCCCCCATGTCCTCCCCCCATCTCCCCCCACCCCCCATCTCCCCACATCCCCCCCCCGTGCCCCCCCCATCTCCCTGTGCCCCCCATCTTCCCACCGCCCCCCTTGTCCCCCCCCCCATCTGCCCACCTGCCCCTCTCCAGGCGGATGCACCGTCCACTCCAGGTCTGTGGTTCCCAGGCGAGTGTCCAGCACCAGCTCTGGGGGCAACGGGGCCCGTGACCCACAGCGACCCCATAGAGACCCATAGGGACCCATAGAGACACATAGAGACCCCATAGAGACCCATAGGGACCCATAGAGACCATAGAGCCCATAGAGACCCCATAGAGACCCCATAGAGACCCACAGGGACCCATAGAGACCATAGAGCCCATAGAGACCCCATAGAGACCCCATAGAGACCCATAGGGACCCATAGAGACACATAGAGACCCCATAGAGACCCATAGGGACCCATAGAGACCATAGAGCCCATAGAGACCCATAGGGACCCATAGAGACCATAGAGCGCATAGAGCCCATAGAGACCCCATAGAGACCCCATAGAGACCCATAGGGACCCATAGAGACACATAGAGACCCCATAGAGACCCATAGGGACCCATAGAGACCATAGAGCGCATAGAGCCCCATAGAGCCCATAGAGACCCCATAGAGACCCCATAGAGACCCCTAGAGACCATAGAGACCCCATGGAGACCAATAGAGCCCCATAGAGACCCCATAGAGACCCATAGGGACCCATAGAGACACATAGAGACCCCATAGAGGCCATAGGGACCCCATAGAGACACATAGAGCCCATAGAGACCCCATAGAGACCCCTAGAGACCATAGAGACCCCATGGAGACCCATAGAGACCCCTAGAGACCATAGAGACCCCATAGAGACCATAGAGCCCCTATAGAAACACATAGAGCCCATAGAAATCATAGAGACCCCATAGAGACCCCATAGAGCCCATAGAGACCCCATAGAGACCATAGAGACTCCATAGAGACCCCATAGAGCCCATAGAGACAACAGAGACCCCATAGAGACCCCATAGAGACCCCACAGAGCCCATAGAGACCCCATAGAGACCCCGTAGAGCCCATAGAGACCCCATAGAGACCCCATAGAGACCCCATAGAGACACATAGAGCCCATAGAGACCCCATAGAGACCCCACAGAGCCCATAGAGACCCCATAGAGCCCATAGAGACCCCATAGAGCCCACAGAGACCCCATAGAGACCCCATAGAGACCCCATAGAGCCCAGAGACCCCATAGAGACACATAGAGACCCATAGAGACCCCAGAGAGACCCCAGAGAGACCCCAGAGAGCCCATAGAGCCCCATAGAGCCCATAGAGACCATAGAGACCCCATAGAGCCCATAGAGACCCATAGAGACCCATAGAGCCCATAGAGACCCCATAGAGACCCATAGAGACCATAGAGACCCCATAGAGACCCATAGAGCCCATAGAGACACATAGGGACCCATAGAGCCCATAGAGCCCATAGAGACCCATAGGGACCCATAGAGACCATAGAGCGCATAGAGCCCCATAGAGCCCATAGAGACCCCATAGAGACCCATAGAGACCATAGAGACCCCATAGAGACCATAGAGACCCATAGAGACCATAGAGACCCCACAGAGACCATAGAGACCCATAGAGCCCCATAGAGACCCCATAGAGACCATAGAGCCCCATAGAGCCCCACAGACCGCATAGAGACCCCATAGAGACACATAGAGACCCACAGAGACCCCATAGAGATCATAGAGACCCATAGAGACCATAAAGATCCCATAAAGACCATAGAGACCCCATAGAGACCCCATCGAGACCATAGAGACCCCATAGAGACCCACATTGCTCATCTCAAAGGGATCCCAGCCCCACATCTCAGGGGGTCCCAGCCCCACATCCCAAGGGATCCCAGCCCCACATCCCAGGGGATCACAACCCCACATCCCAGGGGATCCCAGCTCCACATCTCAGAGGGATCCAAGCCCCACATCCCGAGGGATCCCAGCCCCACATCTCAGAGGGATCCAAGCCCCACATCCCAAGGGATCCCAGCCCCACATCTCAGAGGGATCCAGCCCCACATCCCAAGGGATCCCAGCCCCACATCTCAGAGGGATCCCAGCCCCACATCCCAAGGGATCCCAGCCCCACATCCCGAGGGGATCCCAGCCCCACATCCCAAGGGATCCCAGCCCCACATCTCAGAGGGATCCCAGCCCCACATCCTGAGGGGATCCCAGCCCCACATCCCACTCACTCACCCTCCTCAGCCATTCCCAGCGGGACCCAGACCCACAGCAGCCACAGCAGCCACAGCCCCATAGCTGCCCCACAGCTGCCCCACAGCTGGGGGGGGGGGTGTTTCAGGCCTAGAATTGATTTTTTTTTGGGGGGGAAGCAGAATTTGGGGTCAGTTTAGGCCAATTCAGGCAATTCGAGGGGTTCGGGGGGAAGCGTCGCCACCCGCGTCCGTGTGTCCGAGTGTCCGAGTGTCCGTGAGTCCGGGGGGGCCCCCCCTTTGTGTGTGTGTCCCCCCCCCCCTTTTTTTTCCCTGCAGGAAACGCCTTTGTTGAGCGTTTCCCTGGCTGGGGTGGAGGAGGATGTGGGGCCGTGATCCCGGAGGGGAACTGGGAGGGACTGGGAGGGACTGGGATGGACAGAGGGACACTTGGGGGCACCGGGAGGGACTTGGAGGGGAACTGGGAGGGACTGGGAGGGACTGGGAGGGAGAGAGGGGACACTGGGGGGCATCGGGAGGGACTTGGAGGGGAACTGGGAGGGACTTGGAGGGGAACTGGGAGGGACTGGGAGGGAGAGGGGGGACACTGGGGGGCACCGGGAGGGACTTGGAGGGGAACTGGGAGGGACTGGGAGGGAGAGGGGGACACTAGAGGGGGGGACTGGAAGGGACTGGGGGAGCTGGGATGAACTGGGAGGGGACTGGTAGGGAAAGGGGGACACTGGGAGGCAGTTGGGGGGAACTGGGATGAACTGGGAGGGGACTGGGATGGAGAGGGGGACACTGGGGGGCACCGGGAGGGACTTGGAGGGTAACTGGGAGGGACTGGGAGGGAAAGGGGGACACTGGGGGGCACCAGGAGGGACTTGGAGGGGAACTGGGAGGGACTGGGAGGGATTTGAGGGGAACTGGGATGAACTGGGAGGGGACTGGGAGGGAAAGGGGGACACTTGGGGGAGACTGGGAGGGACTTGGGGGGAACTGGGATGGAGAGGGGGACACTTGGGGGAGACTGGGAGGGACTTGGAGGGGAACAGGGAGGAACTGGGAGGGACTGGGAGGGAGAGGGGGACACTGGGAGGGACTTGGGGGGAACTGGGAGGAACTGGGAGGGACTGGGAGGGAGAGGGGGACACTGGGGGGCACTGGGAGGGACTTGGGGGGAACTGGGATGAACTGGGAGGGACTGGGAGGGGACTGGGAGGGAGAAGGGGACACTGGGAGGGACTTGGAGGGAACTGGGAGGAACTGGGAGGGACTGGGATGGAGAGGGGGACACTGGGGGGCACTGGGAGGGACTTGGGGGGAACTGGGATGAACTGGGAGGGGACTGGGAGGGAAAGGGGGACACTTGGGGGAGACTGGGAGGGAGTTGGGGGGAACTGGGATGAACTGGGAGGGGACTGGGAGGGAGAGGGGGACACTGGGCGGCACTGGGAGAGACTTGGGGGAACTGGGATGAACTGGGAGGTGACTGGGGGAGACTGGGAGGGAAAGGGGGACACTTGGGGACATTGGGAGGGATTTGAGGGGAACTGGGATGAACTAGGAGGGGACTGGGAGGGAAAGGGGGACACTGGGGGGAGACTGGGAGGGACTAGGAGGAACTGGGAGAGTCTAGAGGGTCTGGGGGCTTATAGAAGGGTCCTGGGTGCCTCTAGAAGTGTCTGGGGTCTTTTAGAAGGGTCCTGGGTGCCTCTAGAAGGGTCTGGGGTCTTTGAGAAGAGTCCTGGGGGGTTCTAGAAGGGTCTGGGGGCTTTTAGAAGGGTCCTGGGGAGCTCTAGAAGGGTCTGGGGGCTTTTAGAAGGGTCCTGGGAGGCTCTAGAAGGGTCTGGGGTCTTTTAGAAGGATCCAGGGAGGGTCTAGAAGGTTCTGGGGGCTTTTAGAAGGGTCCTGGGGGCTCTAGAAGGGTCTGGGGACTTTTAGAATGGACCTGGGGGGCTCTAGAAGGGTCTGGGGGCTGTTAGAAGGGTCCTGGGGGGCTCTAGAAGGGTCTGGGGGCTTTTAAAAGGGTCCAGAGTGGATCTGGAAGGGTCTAGGTGCTTTTAGAAAGGTCCTGGTGGCCTCTAGAAGGGTCTGGAGACTTTTAGAAGCGTCCTGGGAGGCTCTAGAAGGGTCCGGGTGCTTTTATAAGGATCCTGGGGGCATCTTGAAGGGTCTGGGGCTTTTAGAAGGGTCCTGGGGGGCTCTAGAAGGGTCTGGAGGCTTTTAGAAGGGTCCTGGGGGCATCTAGAAGGGTCTGGGGGCTTTTAGAAGGGTCCTGGGGGCCTCTAGAAAGGTCTGGGGGCTTTTAGAAGGGTCCTGGGGGGCTCTAGAAGGGTCTGGGGGCTATTGGAAGGGTTTTGGGTGGCTCTAGAAGGGTCTGGGTGCTTTTAGAAAGGTCCTGGTGGCATCTAGAAGGGTCTGGAGGCTTTTAGAAGGGTCCTGGTGGCATCTAGAAGGGTCTGGGGGCTTTTAGAAGGGTCCTGGGGGGTTCTAGAAGGGTCTGGGGGCTATTGGAAGGGTTTTGGGTGGCTCTAGAGGGGTCTGGGGGCTTTTAGAAGGGTCCTGGGGGCCTCTAGAAGGGTCTGGGGGCTTTTTGAAGGGTCCTGAGAGGCTCTAGAAGGGTCTGGGGGTTTTTAGAAGGGTCCTGGGGGGCTCTAGAAGTGTCTGGCGGCTTTTAGAAGGTTCCTGGGGGGCTCTAGAAGTGTCTGGGGTCTTTTAGAAGGGTCCTGGGTGCCTCTAGAAGGGTCTGGGGGCCTTAAGAGGGGCCCTGGGGTCCTCTAGAAGGGTCTGGGGGCTTTCAGAAGGGTCCTGGGGTCATCTAGAAGGGTCTGGGGGCTATTAGAATGGTCGTGGGTGGCTCTAGAAGGGTCTGGGGGCTTTTAGATGGGTCCTGGGGGCTTTTAGAAGGGTCCTGGGTGGCTCTAGAAGCGTCTGGGGGCTTTTAGAAGCGTCCGGGGGGGCTCTAGAAAGGTCTGGGGACCTTTAGAGGGGCTCTGGGGGCCTCTAGAAGGGTCTGGGAGCTTTTCGAAGGGTCCTGGCGTGATCTATAAGGGTCTGGGTGCTTTTAGAAGGGTCCTGGTAGGATCTAGAAGGGTTTTATGGCTTTTAGAAGGGTCCTGGGGGGCTCTAGAAGTGTCTGGGTGCTTTTAGAAGCGTCCTGTGAGGATCTAGAAGGGTCAGGGGTCTGTCAGAAGGGTCCTCGGGGGCTCTAGAAGTGTCTGGGGGCTTTTAGAAGGGTCCTGGGGGGCTCTAGAAGGGTCTGGGTGCTTTTAGAAGGGTCCTGGGGGCCTGTAGAAGGGTCTAGGGGCTTTATAGAAGGGTCCTGGGGGGCTCTAGATGGGTCAGGGGGCTTTTAGAAGGGTCCTGGGGACCTCTAGAAGTGTCTGGGGTAATTTAGAAGGGACCTGGGCGGCTCTAGAAGGGTCAGGGCGCTGTTAGAATTGTCCTGGGGGGGTCTAGAAGTGTCTGGGGGCTTTTAGAAGGGTCCTGGGGGGCTCTAGAAGGGTCTGGGGGCCTTAAGAGGGGCCCTGGGGTCTTCCAGAAGGGTCTGGTGTCTTTTAGATGGGTCCTGGGGGGCTCTTGAAGGGTCTGTTGGCTTTAAGAAGGGTCCTGTGAGGCTCTAGAAGGGTCAGTGGGCATTTAGAAGGGTCCTGGGGGCATCTAGAAGGGTCTGGGGGCTTTTAGAAGGGCTCTGGGGGGCTCTAGAATGGTCTGGGGGCTTTTAGAAGGGACCTGGAGGGCTCTAGAAGGGTCTGGGGGGTTTTAGAAGGGTCCTGGGGGGCTCTAGAAGGGTCTGGGGGCTTTTAGTAGTGTTTTGGGGGGCTCTAGAAATTTCTGGGGGCTTTCAGAAGGGTCCTGGGTGTCTCTAGAAGGGTCTGGGGGCTTTTAGAAGGGTCCTGCGGGGCTCTAGAAGGGTCCGGGGGCTTTTAGAAGGTTCCTTGGGGGCTGTAGAAGTGTCTGCGGTCTTTTAGAAGGGTCCTGGGGTGCTCTAGAAGGGTCTGGGGGCCTTAAGAGGGCCCCTGGGTCCTCTAGAAGGGTCTGGTGGCTTTTAGATTTGTCCTGGGGGGCTCTAGAAGGGTCTGGGGGATTTTAGAAGGGTCCTGGGGGGCTCTAGAAGGGTCTGGGGCCTTTTAGAAGGGTCCTGTGGGGCTCTAGAAGCGTCAGGGGGCTTTTTGAGTGGTCCTGGGGTGCTCTAGAAGTGTCTGGGGTCTTTTAGAAGGGTCCTGGGGGGCTCTAGAATTGCCTGGGGTCTTTTAGAAGGGGCCTGGGGGGCTCTAGAAGGGTCTGGAGGCTTTTAGAAGGGTCCTGGGGGGCTCTAGAAGGGTCAGGGGGCTTTTTGAGTGGTCCTGGGGTGCTCTAGAAGTGTCTGGGGTCTTTTAGAAGGGTCCTGGGGGGCTCTAGAAAGGTCTGGGGGCATTTAGATGGGTCCTGGGGGGTTTTAGAAGGGTCTGGGGTCTTTTAGAACTGTCCTGGGAGGCTCTAGAAGGGTCTGGGTTCTTGAGAAGGGTCCTGGGGGCATCTAGAACGGTCTGGGGTCTTTCAGAAGGGTCCTGGGGGCCTCTAGAAGGGTCTGGGTGCTTTTAGAATGGTCCTGGGTGGCTATAGATAGGTCTGCGGACTTTTAGAAGGGTCCTGGGGGGCTGTAGAAGGGTCTGGGGTTTTTTAGATGGGTCCTGGGGGGCACTAGAAGGGTCTGGGGTTTTTTAGATGGGTCCTGGGGGCATCTAGAAGGGTCTGGGGGCTATTAGAAGGGTCCTGGGGGGCTCAAGATGGGTCTGGGTGCTTTTAGAAAGGTCCTGGGTGGCTCTAGAAGATCTGGGGGCTTTTAGATGGGTCCTGGGGGGTTTTAGAAGGGTCTGGGGGATTTTAGAACTGTCCTGGGTGGCTCAAGAAGGGTCTGGGGACTTTTAGAAGAGTCCTGGGGGGCTCTAGAGTGGTCTGGGGGCTTTTAGAAGGGTCCTGGGGGGCTCTAGAAGGGTCTGGGGGCTTTCAGAAGGGTCCTCGTTGGCTATAGAAGGCTCTTGGGGCTTTTTGAGTGGTCCTGGGGGGCTGTAGAAGGGTCTGAGGCTTTTAGAACTGTCCTGGGGGGCTCTAGAGGGGTCTGGGGGCTTTTAGAAGAGTCCTGGGGGGCTCTAGAAGGGTCTGGGGGCCTTAAGAGGGGCCCTGGGAGACTCTAGAAGGGTCTGGGGGCTTTTAGAAGGGTAAGGAAAGGGTCTACAAGGGTCTGGGTGCTTTCAGAAGGGTCCGGGGGGCTCTAGAAGGGTCTGGGGGCTTTTAGAAGGGTCCTGGGGGCATCAAGAATGGTCTGGAGGCGTTTAGAAGGGTCCTGGGGGGTTCTAGAATTGTCTGGGGGCTTTTAGAAGGGTCCTGGGGTATCTAGAATGGTTTGGGGGCTTTTAGAAGGGGCCGGGGGGCTCTAGAAGGGTCTGGGGGCTTTTAGAAGGGTCCTGGGGGGCTCTAGAATGTCTGGGGTATTTCAGAAGGGTCCTGGGGGCATCTAGAAGGGTCTGGGGGCTATTAGAAAGGTCCTGGGGGGCTCTAGAAGGGTCTGGGGGCTTTTAGAATGGTCCTGGGTGGCTCTAGAAGGGTCTGGGGGCTGTTAGATGGGTCCTGGGGGGTTTTAGAAGGGTCTGGGGGCTTTTAGAACTGTCCTGGGAGGCTCAAGAAGGGTCTGGGGACTTTTAGAAGAGTCCTGGGGGGCTCTAGAGTGGTCTGGGGGCTTTTAGAAGGGTCCTGGGGGGCTCTAGAATGATCTGGGGGCTTTTAGAAGGGCCCTGGGGGCTTCTAGAAGGGTCTGGGGGCTTTTAGAAGGGTCCTGTGAGGCTCTAGAAGGGTCAGGGGGCTTTTAGAAGGGTCCTGGGGGTCTCTAGAAGGGTCTGGGGGCTTTTAGAAGGGTCCTGGGGGGCTGTAGAAGGGTCTGGGGGCTTTTAGAAGGGTCCTGGGGGCTTCTAGAAGGGTCTGGGGGCTTTAAGAAGGGTCCTGTGAGGCTCTAGAAGGGTCAGGGGGCTTTTAGAAGGGTCCTGGGGGTCTCTAGAAGGGTCTGGGAGCTTTTAGAAGGGTCCTGGGGCCCTCTAGAAGGGACTGGGTGCTTTTAGAAGGGTCCTGGGGGGCTGTAGAAGGGTCTGGGTTCTTTTAGAAGGGTCCTGGGGGCCTATAGAAGGGTCTGGGGGCTTTTAGAAGGGTCCTGGGGGGCTCTAGAAGGGTCTGGGTTCTTTTAGAAGGGTACTGGGGGGCTCTAGAAGGGTCTGGGGGCTTATAGAAGGGTCCTGGGGGGCTCTAGAGGGGTCTGGGAGCTTTTAGAACGGTCCTGGTGGTCTCTAGATGGGTCAGGGTGCTTTTAGAAGGGTACTGTGGGGCTCTAGAAGGGTCTGGAGGCTTTGAGAAGGGATCTGGGGCGTTCTAGAAGGGTCTGGGTGTTTTAGAAGGGTCATGTGGGCATCTAGAGGGGTCTGGGGTCTTTTTGAATGGTCCTGGGGGGCTCTAGAAGGGTCTGGGGTCTTTTAGAAGGGACCTGGAGGGCTCTAGAAGGGTCTGAGGGCTTTTCGAAGGGTCCTGGGGTGCTCTAGAAGGGTCTGGGGACTTTTAGAAGGGACCTTGGGGGCTCTAGAAGGGTCAGGGGTCTTTTAGAAGGGTCCTGGGGGGATCTAGAAATGTCTGGGGTCTTTTAGAAGAGTCCTGGGGTCTTGTAGAATGGTGTCGGGGGCTTTTAGAAGGGTCCTGGGGGCCTCTAGAATGGTCTGGGGACTTTTAGAAGTGTCCTGGGGGCCTATAGAAGGGTCTGGGAGCTTTTAGAAGGGTCCTGGGGGGCTCTAGAAGGATCTGGGGGCTTTTTGAAAAGTCCTGGGGGTCTCTAGAAGGGTCTGGGGGCTTTTAGATGGGTCCTGGGGGTTCGTAGAAGGGTCTGGGTGCTTTTAGAACTGTCCTGGGAGGCTCTAGAAGGGTCTGGGGACCTTTAGAGGGGCTCTGGTGGCCTCTAGAAGGGTCTGGGAGCTTTTCGAAGGGTCCTGGGGGGCTCTAGAAGGGTATGGGTGCTTTTAGAAGGGTCCCGGGGGGCTATAGAAGGGTATGGGTGCTTTTAGAAGGGTCCTGGGGGGCTCTAGAATGGTCTGGGGGCTTTTAGAAGGGTCCTGGGGGCTTCTAGATGGGTCTGGGTGCTTTTAGAAGGGTGCTGGGGGGCTCTAGAAAGGTCTGGGGGCTTATTGAATGGTCCTGAGGGGCTCTAGAATGGTCTGGGAACTTTTGGAAGGGTCCTGGTGGTCTCTAGATTGGTGAGGGGGCTTTTAGAAGGATCCTGGGGGGCTCTAGAAGTGTCTGGGGTCTTTTAGAAGAGTCTTGGGGGGCTCTAGAATGGTCAGGGGTCTGTTAGAAGGGTCCTGGGGGGCTCTAGAAGTGTCTGGGGGCTTTTAGAAGGGTCCTGGGGGGCTCTAGAATGGTCTGGGGGCATTTAGAAGGGTCCTGGGGAATCTAGAAGGGTCTGGGGGCTTTTAGAAGGGTCCTGGGGCCTCTAGAATGGTCTGGGGGATTTTAGAGGGGTCCTGGGGGGCTCTAGAAGGGTCAGGGCGCTGTTAGAATGTTCCTGGGGGGATCTAGAAGTGTCTGGGAACTTTTAGAGGGGTCCTGGGGGCTCTAGAAGGGTCTGGGGGCCTTAAGAGGGGCCCTGGGTTCCTCTAGATGAGTCTGGGGGCTTTTAGAAGGGTCCTGGGGGGCTCTAGAAGGGTCTGGGTCCTTTTAGAAGGGTCCTGGGGGGCTCTAGAAGGGTCAGGGGGCTTTTAGAAGGGTTCTGGGGGGCTCTAGATGGGTCAGGGGCCTTTTAGAAGGGTCCTGGGGCGCTCTAGAAGTGTCTGGGGTCTTTCAGAAGGGTCCTGGGGGCATCTAGAATGGTCTGGGGGCTATTAGAAGGGTCCTGGGGGGCTCAAGATGGGTCTGGGGGCTTTCAGATGGGTCCTGGGGTTTTAGAAGGGTCTGGGTGCTTTTAGAACTGTCCTGGGAGGCTCAAGAAGGGTCTGGGGTCTTTTAGAAGGGTCCTGGGTGTCTCTAGAAGGGTCTGGGGGCTTTTAGAAGGGTCCTGGGGGGGTCTAGATGGGTCAGGGTTCTTTTAGAAGGGTCCTGGGGGCTTCTAGAAGGGTCAGGGGGATTTTAGAAGGGTCCTGGGGGTCCCTAGAAGGGTCTGGAGGCTTTTAGAAGGGTCCTGGGGGGCTCTAGAAGGGTCTGGGGGCTTATAGAAGGGTCCTGGGGGACTCTAGAAGGGTCTGGGAGCTTTTAGAAGGGTCCTGGGGGCCTCTAGAAGGGTCTGGGGGCTTTTAGAAGGGACCTGGTTGGCTATAGAAGGCTCTGGGGGCTTTTAGAAGGGTCCTGGGGGGCTCTAGAATTGTCTGGGGTCTTTTAGAAGGGTCCTGGGGGGCTCTAGAAGGGTCTGTGAACTTTTAGAATGGTCCTGGGGGCCTCTATAAGGGTCTGGGTGCTTTTAGAAATGTCCTGGGTGGCTATAGAAGGCTCTTGGGTCTTTTAGAATGGTCCTGGGGGGCTGTAGAAGGGTCTGGGGTCTTTTAGATGGGTCCTGGGGGGCTCTAGAAGGGTCCGGGGGCTTTAAGAAGGGTATTGGGGGGCTCTAGAATTGTCTGGGGGCTTTTAGATGGGTCCTGGGGGGTTGTAGAAGGGTCTGGTGGCTTTTAGAATTGTCCTGGGAGGCTCTAGAAGGTTCTGGGGGCTTATAGAAGGGTCCTGGGGGAGTCTAGAAGGGTCTGGGAGCTTTTAGAAGGGTCCTGGGGGCCTCTAGAAGGGTCTGGGGGCTTTTAGAAGGGACCTGGTTGGCTATAGAAAGCTCTGGGGAATGTTAGAAGGGTCCTGGGGGGCTCTAGAATTGTCTGTGGTCTTTTAGAAGGGTCCTGGGGGGCTCTAGAAGGGTCTGGGTCCTTTTAGAAGGGTCCTGGGGGGCTCTAGAAGGGTCTGGGGGCTTTTAGAAGGGTCCTGGGGGGGTCTAGATGGGTCAGGTTTCTTTTAGAAGGGTCCTGGGGGCTTCTAGAAGGGTCAGGGGGATTTTAGAAGGGTCCTGGGGGTCCCTAGAAGGGTCTGGAGGCTTTTAGAAGGGTCCTGGAGGTCTCTAGAAGGGTCTGGCGGCTTTTAGAAGGGTCCTGGGGGGCTCTAGAAGGGTCTGGGGGCTTATAGAAGGGTCCTGGGGGACTCTAGAAGGGTCTGGGAGCTTTTAGAAGGGTCCTGGGGGCCTCTAGAAGGGTCTGGGGGCTTTTAGAAGGGACCTGGTTGGCTATAGAAGGCTCTGGGGGCTTTTAGAAGGGTCCTGGGGGGCTCTAGAATTGTCTGGGGTCTTTTAGAAGGGTCCTGGGGGGCTCTAGAAGGGTCTGTGAACTTTTAGAATGGTCCTGGGGGCCTCTATAAGGGTCTGGGTGCTTTTAGAAATGTCCTGGGTGGCTATAGAAGGCTCTTGGGTCTTTTAGAATGGTCCTGGGGGGCTGTAGAAGGGTCTGGGGTCTTTTAGATGGGTCCTGGGGGGCTCTAGAAGGGTCCGGGGGCTTTAAGAAGGGTATTGGGGGGCTCTAGAATTGTCTGGGGGCTTTTAGATGGGTCCTGGGGGGTTGTAGAAGGGTCTGGTGGCTTTTAGAATTGTCCTGGGAGGCTCTAGAAGGGTCTGGGGGCTTATAGAAGGGTCCTGGGGGAGTCTAGAAGGGTCTGGGAGCTTTTAGAAGGGTCCTGGGGGCCTCTAGAAGGGTCTGGGGGCTTTTAGAAGGGACCTGGTTGGCTATAGAAGGCTCTGGGGGCTTTTAGAAGGGTCCTGGGGGGCTCTAGAATTGTCTGGGGTCTTTTAGAAGGGTCCTGGGGGGCTCTAGAAGGGTCTGTGAACTTTTAGAATGGTCCTGGGGGCCTCTATAAGGGTCTGGGTGCTTTTAGAAATGTCCTGGGTGGCTATAGAAGGCTCTTGGGTCTTTTAGAATGGTCCTGGGGGGCTGTAGAAGGGTCTGGGGTCTTTTAGATGGGTCCTGGGGGGCTCTAGAAGGGTCCGGGGGCTTTAAGAATGGTATTGGGGGGCTCTAGAATTGTCTGGGGGCTTTTAGATGGGTCCTGGGGGGTTGTAGAAGGGTCTGGTGGCTTTTAGAACTGTCCTGGGAGGCTCTAGAAGGGTCTGGGGGCTTTTAGAAGAGTACCGGGGGGCTCTAGAAGGGTCTGGGTTCTTTTTGAAGGGTTTTGGGGGGCTCTAGAAGGGTCTGGGGACTTTTAGAGGGGCTCTGGTGGCCTCTAGAAGGGTCTGGGAGCTTTTCGAAGGGTCCTGGGGAGCTCTATAAGGGTCTGGGGGCACTTAGAAGGGTCCTTGTAGGCTATAGAAGGGTTTTGTGGCTTTTAGAAGGGTCCTTAGGGGACTCTAGAAGGGTCTGGGTGCTTTTAGAAGGGTGCTGGGGGGCTCTAGAATGGTCTGGGGGCTTTTAGAAGGGTCCTGGGGGCTTCTAGATGGGTCTGGCGGCTTTTAGAAGGGTCCTGGGTGGCTCTAGAATGGTCTGGGGGCTTATAGAAGGGTACTGGCGGGCTCTAGAAGGGTCTGGGAGCTTTTGGAAGGGTCCTGGTTGTCTCTAGATGGGTCAGGGGGCTTTTAGAAGGATCCTGGGGGGCTCTAGAAGTGTCTGGGGTCTTTTAGAAGGGTCCTGGGGGGCTCTAGAATGGTCAGGGGGCTGTTAGAAGGGTCCTGGGGGGCTCTAGAAGGGTCTGGGGGATTTTAGAAGGGTCCTGGGGGGCTCTAGAATGGTCTGGGGGCATTTAGAATGGTCCTGAGGCCTCTAGAATGGTCTGGGGGACTTTAGAAGGGTCCTGGGGGGCTCTAGAAGGGTCAGAGGGCATTTAGAAGGGTCCTGGGGGCTACCTAGAAGTGTCTGGGGTCTTTTAGAAGGGTCCTGGGGGGCTCTAGAAGGGTCTGGGGGCTTTTAGAAGGGTCCTGGGGGGCTCTAGAAGGGTCTGGGGGCCTTTTAGAAGGGTCCTGGGGGGTTTTAGAAGGGTCTGGGGGCTTTTAGAAGGGTCCTGTGAGGCTCTAGAATGGTCAGGGGGCTTTTAGAAGGGTCCTGGGGGGCTCTAGAGGGGTCTGGGGCCTTTTAGAAGGGTCCTGGGGGGCTCTAGAAGGGTCTGGGGGCTTTTAGAAGGGTCCTGGGAGGCTCTAGAAGGGTCTGGGGGCTTTTAGAAGTGTCCTTGGTGGCTCTAGAATGGTCAGGGGGCTGTTAGAAGGGTCCTGGGGAGCTCTAGAAGTGTCTGGGAGCTTTTAGAAGGGTCCCGGGGGGCTCTAGAAGGGTATGGGTGCTTTTAGAAGGGTCCTGGGGGGCTCTAGAAGGGTCTGGGTCCTTTTAGAATGGTCCTGGGTGGCTATAGAAGGGTCTGGGTGCTTTTAGAAGGGTCCTGGTTGGCTCTAGAAGGGTCTAGGGGCTTTTTGAAGGGTCCTGGGGGGCTGTAGAAGGGTCTGGGGTCTTTTAGATGGGTCCTGGGGGGCTCTAGAAGTATCCGGGGGCTTTTAGAAGGGTCCTGGGGGGCTCAAGAAGTGTCTGGGATCTTTCAGAAGGGTCCTGGGGTCATCTAGAAGGGTCTGGGGGCTATTAGAATGGGGCTCTAGATGGGTCTGGGGGCTTTTAGAAGGGTCCTGGGTGGGTCTAGAAGGGTCTGAGGGCTTTTAGAAGGGTCCTCGGGGGCTCTAGACGGGTCTGGGGGCTTTTAGAAGGGTCCTGGGGGGCTCTAGAAGGGTCTGGGGGCCTTAAGACGGGCCCTGGGGTCTTCTAGAAGGGTCTGGGGGCTTTTAGAAGGGTCTTGGGGGCCTCTAGAAGGGTCTGGGGGCTTTTAGAAGGGTCCTGTGAGGCTCTAAAAGGGTCAGGGTGCTTTTAGAAGGGTCCTGGGGGTCTCTAGAAGGGTCTGGGGGCTTTTAGAAGGGTCCTGGGGGACTCTAGAAGGGTCTGGGAGCTTTTAGAAGGGTCCTGGGTGCCTCTAGAAGGGTCTGGGTGCTTTTAGAAGTGTCCTGGGTGGCTATAGAATGGTCTGGGGGCTTTTAGAAGGGTCCTGGGGGGCTCTAGAAGGCTCTTGGGGCTTTTAGAATGGTCCTTCGGGGCTGTAGAAGGGTCTGGGGTCTTTTAGATGGGTCCTGATAATCTCTAGAATGGTCCGGGGGCTTTCAGAAGGGTTCTGGGGGGCTCTAGAATGGTCTGGGGGCTTTTAGATGGGTCCTGGGGGGTTTTAGAAGGGTCTGGGGGCTTTTAGAACTGTCCTGGGAGGCTCTAGAAGGGTCTGGGGTCTTTTAGAAGAGTCCTGGGGGGCTCTAGAAGGGTCTGGGGTCCTTTAGAAGTGTCCTGGGTGCTCTAGAATGGTCTGGGTACATTTAGAGGGGCCCTGGGGCCCTCTAGAAGGGTCTGGGACCTTTTCGAAGGGTCGTGGAAGCTTCTAGAAGGGTCTGGGGGCTTTTAGAAAGGTCCTGTGAGGCTCTAGAAGTGTCTGGGGTCTTTTAGAAGGGTCCTGGGGGGGTCTAGAATGGTCTGGGAGCTTTTAGAAGGGTCCTGGTGGTCTCTAGATGGGTCAGGGGGCTTTTAGAAGGCTCCTGGCGTGCTCTAGAAGTGTCTGGGGTCTTTTAGAAGGGTCCTTGGGGGCTCTAGAATGGTCAGGGTGTGTTAGAAGGGTCCTGGGGGGCTCTAGAAGGTTCTGGGGGCTTTTAGAAGTGTCCGGGGGGCTCTAGAAGGGTCTGGGTCTTTTAGAAGTGTGCTGGGGAACTCTAGAATGGTCTGGGGGCTTTTAGAAGGGTCCTGGGGGCCTCTAGAATGGTCTGGGGACTTTTAGAACTGTCCTGGGAGGCTCTAGAATTGTCTGGGGACTTTTCGAAAGGTCCTGGGTGGCTCTAGAAGGGTATGGGGGTCTTAAGAGGAGCCCTGGGGTACTCTAGAAGGGTCTGGGGGCTTTTAGAAGGGTCCTGGGGGGCTCTAGAAGGGTCAGTGGGCTTTTAGAAGGGTCCTGGGGGGGTCTAGAATTGTCTGGGGGCTTTTAGATGGGTCCTGGGGGGCTCTAGAAGGGTCTGGGGGCTTTTAGAATGGTCCTGTGGGCATCTCGAGGGGTCTGGGGGCTTTTAAAAGGGTCCTGGGGGGCTCTAGAAGGGTCTGAGGTCTTTTAGAAGGGTCCTGGGGGCTCTAGAATGGTCTGGGTGCTTTTAGAAGTGACCTGGAGGGCTCTAGAAGGGTCTGGGGGCTTTTAGAAGGGTCCTGGGGGGCTCTAGAAGGGTCTGGTGGCTTTTATAAGGGTCCTCGGGGGCTCTAGACGGGTCTGGGCGCTTTTAGAAGGGTCCTGGGGGGCTCTAGATGGGTCTGGGGGCTTTTAGAAGAGTCCTGGGTGGCTCTAGAAGGGTCTGGAGGCATTTAGATGGGTCCTGGGGGGTTTTAGAAGGGTCTGGGGGCTTTTAGAAGAGTCCTGGTGGGCTCTAGAGGGGTCTGGGGGCTTTTAGAAGGGTACTGGGGGGCTCTAGAAGTGTCTGGGATCTTTTAGAAGGGTCCTGGGTGGCTCTAGAATGGTCTGGGGGCTTTCAGAATGGTCCTGGGGGCTTCTAGAAGGGTCTGGGGGCTTTTAGAAGGGTCCTGTGAGGCTCTAGAAGGGTCAGGGGGCTTTTAGAAGGGTCCTGGGGGGCTCTAGAATGTTCTGGGGGTTATAGAAGTGACCTGGGGGGTTCTAGAAGGGTCTGGGATCTTTTAGAAGGGTCCTAGGGCCTTCTAGAAGGGTCTGGAGGCTTTTAGAAGGGTCCTGTGGGCATCTAGAGGGGTCTGGGGGCTTTCAGAAGGGTTCTGGGGGGCTCTAGAATGGTCTGGGGGCTTTTAGAAGGGACCTGGAGGGCTCTAGAAGGGTCTGGGGGCTTTTAGAAGGGTCCTGGGGGGCTCTAGAAGGGTCTGGGGGCTTTTAGAATGGTCCTGGGGGGCTCTAGAAGGGTCTGGGGGCTTTTAGAAGGATCCTGGGGGCCTCTGGATGGGTCTGGGGGCTTTTAGAAGGGTCCTGGGTGGCTCTAGAATGGTCTGGGTGCATTTATTACTGTCCTGGGAGGCTCAAGAATTGTCTGGGGACTTTTAGAAGAGTCCTGGTGGGCTCTAGAGGGTTCTGGGGGCTTTTAGAAGGGTCCTGGGTGGCTCTAGAAGGGTCTGGGGGCTTTTAGAAGGGTCCTGGGTGGCTCTAGAATGGTCTGGGGGCTTTTAGAAGGGTCCTGGGGTCTTCTAGAAGGGTCTGGGGGCTTTTAGAAGCGTCCTGGGGGTCTCTAGAAGGGTCTGGCGGCTTTTAGAATGTTCCTGGGGGGCTCTAGAAGGGTCTGGGGGCTTATAGAAGGGTCCTGGGGGGCTCTAGAAGGGTCTGGGAGCTTTTAGAAGGGTCCTGGGGGCTTCTAGAAGGGTCTGGGTGCTTTTAGAAGGGTCCTGGGTGGCTATAGAAGGGTCTGGGGTCTTTTAGACGGTTCCTCGGTGGCTATAGAAGGATCTTGGGGCTTTTAGATTGGTCCTGAGGGGCTGTAGAAAGGTCTGGGGTCTTTTAGATGGGTCCTGGGGGGCTCTAGAAGGGTCCGGGGGATTTTAGAAGGGTCCTGGGGTGCTCTAGAAGGGTCTGGGTCCTTTTAGAAGGGTCCTGGGGGGCTCTAGAAGGGTCTGGGTGCTTTTAGAAGGGTCCTGGGTGCCTCTAGAAGTGTCTGGGGGCTTTTAGAAGGGTCCTGGAGGCTTCTAGAAGGGTCTGGGGGCATTTAGAAGAGTCCTGTGAGGCTCTAGAAGGGTCTGGGAGCTTTTAGAAGGGTCCTGGGTGCCTCTAGAATGGTCTCGGGGCTTTTAGAAGGGTATTGGGTGGCTCTAGAATGGTCTGGGGGCTTATAGAAGGGTCCTGGGGGGCTCTAGAAGGGTCTGGGAGCTTTTAGAAGGGTCCTGGTGGTCTCTTGATGGGTCAAGGGGCTTTTAGAAGGGTCCTGGGGGGCTCTAGAATGATCGGGGGGCTGTTAGAAGGGTGCTGGGGGGCTCTAGAAGAGTCTGGGAGCTTTTAGAAGGGTCCTGGGGGGCTCTATAATGGTCTGGGGGCTTTTAGAATGGTCCTGGGGGGCTCTAGAAGGGTCTGGGGGCTTTTAGAAGGGTCCTGGGGGGCTCTAGAATTTTCTCGGGGCTTTTAGAAGGGTCCTGGGGTGCTCTAGATGGGTCAGGGGGCTTTTAGAATGGTCCTCGGGGGGTCTAGATGGGTCAGGGGCCTTTTAGAAGGGTCCTGGGGGGCTCTAGAAGGGTCTGGGGTCTTATAGAAGGGTCCTGGGGGGCTCTAGAAGGGTCTGGGGGCTTTTAGAAGGGTCTTGGGTGGCTCTAGAAGGGTCAGGGGGCTTTTAGAAGGGTCCTGGGGGTCTCTGGAAGGGTCTGGGGGCTTTTGAAGGGTCCTGTGGGGCTCTAGAAGGGTCTGGGGTCTTATAGAAGGGTCCTGGGGGACTCTAGAAGTGTCTGGGGTGTTTTAGAAGGGTCCTGGGTGCCTCTAGAAGGGTCTGGGGGCCTTAAGAATGGCCCTGGGGTCCTCTTGAAGGGTCTGGGGGCTTTTAGAAGAGTCCTGGGGGCCTGTAGAAGGGTCTGGGGGCTTTCAGAAGGGTCCTGGGGGCCTCTAGAAGGGTCTGGGTCCTTTTAGAATGGTCCTGGGTGGCTCTAGAAGGGTCAGGGTGCTTTTAGAATGGTCCTGGTTGGCTCTAGAAGATTCTGGGAGCTTTTTGAGAGGTCCTGGGGGGCTGTAGAAGGGTCTGGGGGCCTTAAGAAGGGCCCTGGGGTCCTCTTGAAGGGTCTGGGGGCATTTAGAAGGGTCCTGGTGGTCTCTAGAAGGTTCTTGGGGCTTTTAGAATGGTCCTGGGGGGCTGTAGAAGGGTCTGGGGTCTTTTAGAAGGGTCCTGGGGGGCTCTAGAATGGTCTGGGGGCTTTTAGATGGGTCCTGGGGGGTTTTAGAAGGGTCTGGGGGCTTTTAGAACTGTCCTTGGAGGCTCTAGAAGGGTCTGGGGGCTTTTAGAAGAGTCCTGGGGGGCTCTAGAAGGGTCTGGGGTGTTTTAGAAGTTTTTTGGGGGGCTCTAGAAGGGTCTGGGGGCTTTTAGAAGGGTCCTGGGGGGCTCTAGAAGGGTCTGGGGTCTTATAGAAGGGTCCTGGGGGACTCTAGAAGGGTCTGGGAGCCTGTAGAAGGGTCCTGGGGGCCTCTAGAAGGGTCCGGGGGCTTTTAGAAGGGTCCTGGGTGGCTATAGATGGGTCTGGGGGCTTTTAGAAGGGTCCTGGGCGTCTCTAGAAGGGTCTGGTTGCTTTTAGAAGGGTCCTGGGAGGCTCTAGAAGGTTCTGGGTGCTTTTAGATGGGTCCTGGGGCGTTTTAACAGGGTCTGGGGCCTTTTAGATCTGTCCTGGGGGGCTCTAGAAGGGTCTGGGGTCTTTTAGAAGGGTCATGGGGGGGCTCTAGAATGGTCCGGGGACATTTAGAGGGGCTCTGGGGCCCTCTAGAAGGGTCTGGGAGCTTTTCGAAGGGTCCTGGAGAGCTCTGTAAGGGACTTAGGGCACTTAGAAAGGTCCTTGTAGGCTCTAGAAGGGTTTTGTGCCTTTTAGAAGGGTCCTGGGGGTCTCTAGAAGGGTCTGGGATCTTTTAGAAGGGTCCCTGGTGGTCTCTAGATGGGTCAGGGGGCTTTTAGAAGGGTCCTGGGGGGCTCTAGAAGTGTCTGGGGTCTTTTAGAAGGTGTCCTGGGGGGCTCTAGAATGGTCAGGGGGCTGTTAGAAGGGTCCTGGGGGGCTCTAGAAGGGTCTGGGGGCTTTTAGAAGGGTCCTGGGGGCCTCTAGAATGGTCTCGGGGCTTTTAGAAGGGTCCTGGGGGTCTCTAGATGGGTCAGGGGGCTTTTAGAACAGTTCTGGGGGGCTCTAGATGGGTCAGGGGGCCTTAAGAGGGCCCCTGGGGTCCTCTAGAAGTGTCTGGGGCTTTTAGAAGGGTCCTGGGGGGCTCTAGAAGGCTCTGGGATCTTTTAGAAGGGTCCTGGGGGGCTCTAGAAGGGTCTGGGGGCCTTAAGAGGGGCCCTGGGGGGCTCTAGAAGGGTCTGGGTGCTATTAGAAGGGTCCTGGGGGGCTCTAGATGGGTCTGGGTGCTTTTAGAAGGGTCCTGGGTGGCTCTAGAAGGGTCTGGGGGCGTCTTTCAGAAGGGTCCAGGGGGACCCTTCTAGAGCCACCCAGGACCCTTCTAAAATCCCCCTGACCCTTCTAGAAGCACCCATGATCCTTCTAAAAGCCCCCAGAACCTTCTAGACCCCCCAGGACCCTTCTAAAAGCCCCCAGACCCTTCTAGAGCCCCTCAGGACCCTTCTAAAAGCCCCCAGACCCTTCTAGAGCCCCCCAGGAACCTTCTAAAAGACCCCACACCCTTCTAGAGCCACCCAGGACCCTTCTAAAAGCACCCAGACCGTTCTAGAGCCTCCCAGAACCCTTCTAAGGAGCACCCAGACCCTTCTAGAGGCCCTGAAGGACCCTTCTAAAAGTCCTCAGACCCTTGTAGAGCCTCCCAGGACCCTTCTAAAAGCCACCAGACCATTCTAGAGCCCCTAGGGCCTTTCTCAATGACCCGAGACACTTGTAGAGCCCCCAGGACCCTTTTAAAAGCACCCAGACATTTCTAGATGCCCCCAGGACCCTTCTAAAAGCCCCGAGACCCTTCTAGAAGCCCCCAGGATACTTCTAAAAGCCCCCAGACCAATCTAGAGCCCCCCAGGACCCTTCTAAATGCCCCCAGACCTTTCTAGAGCCCCTCAGGACCATTTTAAAAGCCCCCAGACCCTTCTAGAGCCCAACAGGACCCTTCTAAAAGCCCCCAGACCGTTCTACAGGCCCCCAGGACCATTCTAAATGCCTCCAGACCCTTCTAGAGCCCCTCAGGACCCTTCTAAAAGCCCGCAGACCCTTCTAGATCCACCCAGGACCCTTCTAAAAGCACCCAGACCCTTCTAGAGGCCCCCAGGTCCCATCTAAAAGCCCCCAGACCCTTCTACAGCCCCCCAGGACCCTTCCAAAAGCCCCCAGACCCTTCTAGGGGCCCCCAGGACCCTTCTGAAAGCCCCCAGACACTTCTAGAGCCCCCCAGGACCCTTCTAAAAGCCCCCAGACCCTTCTAAAAGCCCCCAGAGCCTTCTAGAGCCCCCCAGGACCATTCTAAAAGACCCCAGACCCTTCTAGGGGCCCCCAGGACCCTTCTGAAAGCCCCCAGACCATTCTAGAGCCCCCAGGACCCTTCTAAAAGCCCCCAGACCCTTCTAAAAGCCCCCAGAGCCTTCTAGAGCCTCCCAGGACCATTCTAAAAGACCCCAGACCCTTCTAGAGCCCCCCAGGACCCTTATAAAATGCCCTCAGACCCTTCAAGAGTCCCCCAGGGCCCCTCTTAAGGCCCCCAGACCCTTCTAGAGCACCCCAGGACCCTTCTAAAAGCACCGAGACCCTTCTAGAGGCCACCAGGACCATTCTAAAAGCCTCCAGACCTTTCTAGAGCCGCCCAGAACCCTTCTAAAAGCCCCCAGACCCTTCTAGAGCCTCCCCGGATCCTTCTAAGAGCCCCCAGACCCTTCTAGATGCCCCCAGGACCCTTCTAAAAGCCCCCAGACACTTCTAGACTCTCCCGGGATCCTTGTAAAAGCCACCAGACCCTTCTAGATGCCCCCAGGACCCTTCTAAAAGCCCCCAGACCCTTCTAGAGCCCCCCAGGACCCTTCTAATAGCCCCCAGACCCTTCTAGACCCTCCCCGGATCGTTCTAAAAGCACCCAGACCAATCTAGAACCTCCCAAGACCCTTCTAAAAGCACCCAGACCCTTCTAGAGGCCCCCAGGACCCTTCTAAATGCTCCCAGACTCTTCTAGAGACCCCCAGGACCCTTCTGAAAGCCCCCGGACCCTTCTAGAGCTCCCCAGGACCCTTCTAAAAGCTCACAGACCCTTCTAGAGGCCCCCAGGATCCTTCTAAAAGCCCCCAGACCCTTCTAGAGCCCCCCAGGACCCTTCTAAATGCCCCCAGACCCTTCTAGAGCCCTCCAGGACCCTTCTAAAAGACCCCAGACCCTTCTAGACCCGCCCCGGATCCTTCTAAAAGAACCCAGACCCTTCTAGACGTTCCCAGGACCCTTCTGAAATAACTCAGACCCTTCTAGAGGACCCCAGGACCCTTCTAAAAGCCCCCAGAGCCTTCTAGATGCCCCCCCGCACCCTTCTAAAAGCCCTCACACCATTCTAGAGCCCCTCAGGACCCTTCTAAAAGCCTCCAGACCCAACTAGAGCACCCCAGGACCATTCTAAAAGCACCCAGACCCTTCTAGAGCCTACCCGGATCCTTCTAAAAGCCCCCAGACCGTTCTAGAGGCCCCCAGGTCCCTTCTAATAGCCCCCAGACCCTTCTAGAGCCTCCCCGGATCCTTCTAAAAGCCCCAGACCCTTCTAGAGGCATCCAGGACCCATCTACAAGCCCCCAGACCCTTCTAGACCCTCCCCGGATCGTTCTAAAAGCACCCAGACCAATCTAGAACCTCCCAAGACCCTTCTAAAAGCACCCAGACCCTTCTAGAGGCCACCAGGACCCTTCTAAAAGCTCCCAGACTCTTCTAGAGCCCCCCCGGACCCTTCTGAAAGCCCCCGGACCCTTCTAGAGCCACCCAGGACCATTCTAAAAGACCCTAGACAGTTCTAGAGACCCCCAGGACCCTTCTAAAGCACCCAGACCTTTCTAGAGCCACCCAGGGCCCTTCTAAAAGCACCCAGAACCTTCTAGAGCCTCCCAGGACCCTTCTAAAAGCCCCCAGACCATTCTAGAGCTCCCCAGGAACCTTCTTAAAGAACCTAGACCATTCTTGAGCCCCCAAGAACCTTTCTAAAACCCCCCAGACCCTTCTAGAGCCACCCAGGACCCCTCTAAAAGCCCCCAGACTCTTCTCGAGCTTCCCAGGGACATTCTAAAAGACCCCAGACCCTTCTAGAGCCCCCCAGGACCCTTCTTAAAGCCCCCAGACTCTTCTAGAGCTACCCAGGACCTTTCTAATAGACACCAGACCCTTCTAGAGGCACCCAGGACCCTGTGAAAAGCACCCAGACCCTTCTAGAGCACTCCAGGATTGTTCTAAAAGCCCCCAGACCCTTCTAGAACCTCCCAGGACCCTTCTAAAAGCACCCAGACCCTTCTAGAGGACCGTAGGACCATTCTAAATGCCCACAGACCCTTCTAGAGCCCACCAGGACCCTTCTAATAGCCCCCAGACCCTTCTAGAGGCCCCCAGGACCCTTCTAAAAGACCCCAGACCCTTCTAGAGCCCCCCAGGACCCTTCTAAAAGACCCCAGACCCTTCTACATCCCACTAGGACCCTTCTAAAAGCCCCCAGACCATTCTAGAGCCCACCAGGACCCTTCTAAAAGCCCCCAGACCCTTCTACAGCCCACTAGGACCCTTCTAAAAGCCCCCAGACCCTTCTAGAGCCCACCAGGACCCTTCTAAAAGCCCCCAGACCGTTCTACAGGCCACCAGGACCCTTCTGAAAGTGTTCAGACCATTCTAGATCTCCCCTGGACCCTTCTAAAAGCCTCCAGACCGTTCTAGAGGTACCCAGGATGCTTCTAAAAGACCCCAGACACTTCTAGAGCCCCCCAGGACCCTTCTAAATGCCCCCAGACCCTTCTAGAGCCCCTCAGGACCCTTCTAAAAGTCCCCAGACCCTTCTAGATCCACCCAGGACCCTTCTAAAAGCACCCAGACCATTCTAGAGGACCGTAGGACCATTCTAAAAGCCCCCAGACCCTTCTAGATGCCCCTAGGACCCTTCTAAAAGCCTAAAGACCTTTCTAGAGCCACCCAGGACCCTTCTAATAGCCCCCAGACCCTTCTAGAGGCCCCTAGGTCCCATCTAAAAGCCCCCAGAGCCTTCTACAGCCCCCCAGGACCCTTCTAAAAGCCCCCAGACCCTTCTAGAACCACCCAGGACCCTTCTAAAAGCACCCAGACCCTTCTAGACCCTCCCCGGATAGTTCTAAAAGCACCCAGACCAATCAAGAAACCTCCCAAAACCCTTCTAAAAGCACCCAGACCCTTCTAGATGCCCCCAGGACCCTTCTGAAAGCCCCCGGACCCTTCTAGAGCCCCCCAGGACCCTTATAAAAGCCCACAGACCCTTCTAGAGGCCCCCAGGATCCTTCTAAAAGCACCCAGACCCTTCTAGAGCCCCCCAGGACCCTTCTAAATGCCCCCAGACCCTTCTAGAGCCCTCCAGGACCCTTCTAAAAGACCCCAGACCCTTCTAGACCCTCCCCGGATCCTTCTAAAAGAACCCAGACCCTTCTAGACCTTCCCAGGACCCTTCTGAAATAACTCAGACCCTTCTAGAGGACCCCAGGACCCTTCTAAAAGCCACCAGAGCCTTCTAGATGCCCCCGGACCCTTCTAAAAGCCCTCACACCATTCTAGAGCCCCTCAGGACCCTTCTAAAAGCCTCCAGACCCAACTAGAGCACCCCAGGATCCTTCTAAAAGCTCCCAGACCCTTCTAGAGCCCCCCAGGACCCTTCTAAAAGCACCGAGACCCTTCTAGAGCCCCCCAGGACCCTTCTGAAAGTACCCAGACCCTTCTAGAGCCCCCCAGGACTCTTCTAAAAGCCCCCAGACCGTTCTAGATGCCCCCAGGACCCTTCTGAAAGCTTTCAGACCCTTCTAGTGGCCCCCAGGACCCTTCTAAAAGTCCCCAGACCCTTCTAGAGCCCCCCAGGACCCTTCTAATTGCACCCAGGCCCTTCTAGAGCCGCTCAGAACGCTTCTAAAAGCCCCCAGACCCTTCTAGAGAGCCCCAGGACCTTTCTGAAAGCACCCAGACCCTTCTAGAGCCACGCAGGACCCTTCTAAAATTACCCAAACCCTTCTAGAGGACCGTAGGACCATTTTCAAAGCCCCCTGACCCTTCTAGCGCCCCACAGGACCAGTCTAATAGCCCCCAGACCCTTCTAGAGCCCACCAGGACCCTTCTAATAGCCCCCAGACACTTCTAGAGCCCCCCAGGTCCAATCTAAAAGCTCCCAGACCCTTCTAGAGACCCCAGGACCCTTCTAAAAGCCCCCAGACCCTTCTAGAGTCCCCCAGGACCCTTCTGAAAGCACCCAGACCTTTCTACAGCCCCCCAGGACCCTTCTAAAAGCCCCCAGACCGTTCTAGAGGCCCCCAGGACCATTCTGAAAGCCCCCAGACCCTTCTACAGCCCCCCAGGACCCTTCTAAAAGCCCCCAGACCCTTCTAGAGGCCCCCAGAATCCTTCTAAAAGACCCCAGACACTTCTAGAGCCCCCCAGGACCCTTCTAAAAGACCCCAGACCCTTCTAGAGCCCCCCAGGACCCTTCTAAAA